>JACEEZ010004832.1:145000-150000 GCA_016584305.1 Chionoecetes opilio | reverse complement strand
CACTGGCTAACGACTGCTCAAGACCGGTCTTAGCAGAGGTCGGAAGTCTCCAGGCATGCTCATTATTGCTTGGTATGCTATGAAATATCTTTTTTATAGGTGAATATAGACATATGATTGCATTTGGATGGATATTATTCATATATATGAGTAAAGAGATGAAATACAAGCAAAGGACTCATCCACGTCTGGCAGCGCGGCCTTCGGCAGCAGCAGCAGCAGCATGATGAAGCCCGTGAGGTGGATATCAACACCAACTTCACCAAGGGAGATAGATGTCTTTGGTAATATTTAGTAGGGGAGCGAGAACCCCTTGAGGAATCCTATGTTCCCTGGTGATATCCTATGGTGCTATGACAGGTGTGGGAGCTGACTGTCTTCTTCAGGAAGGCACAGGTGAGGCGGATAACTGCGGGTTTTTACTCAAAACTTTTGAGAGTGGCGGCTGGAGCCGCCAGCTCCTCCGCCACGGTAGGTTTGGGCAGGATTAAACGTCTTATTACTCATTATTATACAACTTAGTGACTATGGTGAGATGTTATATATACCTGTCATTATCTAAATCAATGTAGCACCGTGTGTCACCTTAAATAAGGGTGATTTAAAGATGTTATGATGAGGTGAGTGCTGGCGGGGCAGTGAGTGACGGAGAATTTCTTGCCGCGGGGCCTCCCCATATCACAGATATTCACTATTTCAACCCACATACACACCTTCTACCACCAAAACACTAGCAACACAGGCTCCTTACTTATATATCTTACTATCTGATACATTAAAACTCCTTAAAACGCAAGCATTCCGAATAAAACGAGAATTAGTTTGAGATGACAGGGACAGAAGGCGGAGAGAGGCAGTCTGGCATGCCATTCTTGCCCGGAAATATGTCTCGCTGACTTGTGATTGGTCGAGAAGTTTTAAAAACAGTTTGTCATTGGCTGGTGACTGATGATGAGCTTGATGACGTCATTACTCGTCTTAGCCAGTCAGCGCCTTCCGACGCGTTTACGACCGACCGAGGGAGGCTTTTTAGCTTCCGTCGTAAGGAAAAGAAGTATCTAGGTAGTCGGAGAGATGGTCGTTGCTGGCGATACGACCTCCGTTGCTGGCTTCCCCTCTAGTAAGTGGTTGTAATTAGAGATATATTTAAATAACCTGAGTTCTTCAGGGTTCTGTATTGGACCATGTCTTATTTTTTGTTTTTACTCAAAGTGTGGCTTTGCTTCTGACTACATTATGGAGTCGAGTGCCTCTTTTATGTTGATGACTGATATACATATTTGCCCATAGCAATTATTGATAAATCTATCAATGGATGAATCTGAAGGTTCTTAGTACTCCTGTATGATATAAAGCGAAAGTTGAACTAAATGAAGGTAAGACGGAGGTCACGCTGATTAGAGGTAATCTGAGAACAAATACTGAGAACACTCAAGATTTTGCACTCTGAATGTTGGACCATTCACACTTTCCCCCGGGGGTACTGCAAGAAATCTAAAGATCTAATTTGACCCTGACCTAAATCTTAAAAGGCAAATTGATTAGGTCATTAAGAATTATATTTTTCAAACTCATAATATGAATGATATTAAGATATGCCTAGATCATAAGTGCATGCATGCATTAATAGACTCACTTGTGATATCCAGAGTTGACTATTGCAATTCCCTTTATGTCAATCTGCCCAACTATCTATTGAAGAAACTGCATTCAGTTATGAAATGGTCAGCTAGACTCATACACTTTCTTCCTCCCGGGTTCCTTCCACCTCACATCTTTTTGGCTGCATTGGCTTCTTATTAAGGTAAAGATTTAGTTTAAGATATATATGTTGGATTTTAAGGCTTTGAAGTTTGTTGAGCGTAGGTATCTTGCGGATCTCTTAACTAGTGAACAAGGATACTAAACAGGTCAAATTTATAAAAAAATGATTATATTCACTTAAAATCGTCTAATAGGAGCGAGACGGTGCGCAGGACGAGTAGTCTGCCGTTTGCCTGTATTTGTTTGTTGTGTAACGCATTTAATACCTCAAAATATTGGCCCAAGCATGAGCTTTAGAATATCTGATGATCCTCTTCGGCTGATGAAGTTCAGGGCAACATAAGAGCGACATCTTTCAGAGAGGGCCTTTTCTTATATTACACCACGTCCATTGAATTTTTGAAATTGCCTTTTTCATTGAAGAGTTTGGATTTTGTGGAAGCTTTCAAATATATGTTAAAGGTTTTTTTTCCTTTTTACATCACAAAGGACTGGCAAGGGCAAAATAAAAGAGGTCGCAAAATGCCCGCTCAGTTGCCAATCCCTATAAAGAAGACAGTAAGATAATAAAAAAAGGGGGGTGGGCCAATTTAGTTCAGAAGATGTGCTGTCAGTCCTCTCTTGAAAAAAAAACTTGAAGTCGTAGGAGAGTGGAACAGTAGACGCAGGAACAGAGTTCCAGAATTTACCAGTGAAAGGGAGGAAAGAGTAAACATACTGATTAACTCATGCATTAGGAAGATGGACATAATAGGGATGAGAATGAATAGAAAGTCCTGTGCAGATTGGCCGCGGGAGTGGGGAAGGCATGCAGTTAGCAAGTTCAGAAGAACAGTGACCATGAATATAACGGTAGATGATAGCATGAGAAGCAACATTGCGGCGGTGATTTAAAGATTGAAGACAGTCAGTCAGAGGAGGGGAATTGATGAGACGAAAAGCTTTTGACTCAACCCTGTTTAGGAGAGCTGTATGAGTGGATCCCCCTCCAGACATTTTTTTTTTTTTTTTTTTTTTACATTGAAGCCTATAGCGCCAGTAGGCTATTTATCATATGGAGGGACGTGATGGTTGGCCCTCCGCCCGTTGGTTGGCGCAGGCTGGATTTTTATAGTGACACCTGTGATGTTATAGCTGAAGGTCCGTTTTCTATGATGGTCTACCCTCAGTTTTAAGGCACACGCTTCTACCTGTTGTCCCATCACCACACTTGAAGTCGCAGTCGACGGAACAGGAATGCAGCATGCGGGTTGTCTCGGCCACTCGACGATGGATTTACAGTTGTTTCTTGGTGGGAATTGAACTCGGGATCTTGTGCTCACCTCCCAGGCTCTTGTCGACCACTTTAAAGATGGCCGAAAGAGTTGTGTCCCCGGCAGGATTCGAACTCGGGACATCGAGCTCACCACTCCAAGACGCTAACCACTCGGCCACCGCCTCCCCGTATAGACATGTAGGACATACTTCATAAATGGGCGGATATGGCCGTTGTACAGAGCAAGGAACTGGGAGGGAGAAACAATGGAGGCAGACACCAGAGGTGACCTATCTTCTTAGAAGCTGTTTTAGCAATAGATGAGAGGTGAGATTTCCAGGTCAGATTTTAAGTATAGGATAATCCAAAAATGTTCATTGTAGAAAAGGGAAACAATTGAGTGTCAATGAAGAAGAAGGGATAGTTGTCTGGTATGTTTTGTCGAGTATATAGGTGAAGACATTAAGTTTTTGAGGCATTGATCAAAACAAAGTTTGCTCTGCCCCAAATCAGAAATTATAGAAAGATTAGAAGTTAGGCGCTCTGTGGTATCTCTCCGTGAATCACTTAGTTCCTATTGAGTTGAACGTCTAATAAGCGACGTTGAAAAATGCAGGGTAGAACCATCAGCGTAGGAGTGGATAGAGCTTTGAGTTAGACTAAGATTATTAATGAATAATATAAAGAGAGCGGGGGATAGGACAGAACCCTGAGGAACACCACTATTGATAGACTTAGGAGAAGAACAGCTTGACTGAAGAGTTTCTCCGAACCTTTAATATTGTGATCCCGAGATTATATGTAAAATATGGAGTATTTTTTTTATGTTCTTCTAACATAAAATGCACGTGATACTTTATATATTAGAATAGGGACTGTTAATTTCTTAAAATAATGGCCACTAGTAATTGTCAAGTAAATCCTAGATTATTGTTATTTTTATATTAATATTAATATTTTCATTATCATCAGTATCATTATTATTATTAATATTAGTGTTATTACTATTTCTGCAATTTTTACTTACATACTATAGCAGTCCAAACAACGCAGGCAATGTCTTTATGTTGGCAGATTTTTTGTTTCTGTGTTAATTTGTATGGAACTAAGCCAATAAAGAGGTTTAGCATTGAATTTTGTTGATGGGAGAAGATACTGTTATGTGAGTTATAAATTAGCGACTAGAATTCATGCACTCCATGGAGCCCTCTCGGGTAGCCTGAGAAATCCTCTGAGATCTTGAACTCTGGAGGAGCGATGAGACAAGCGTTAGTGTCCTGCTTCCTGAGCTGACTCCTGCGATGGGAGAGGTTCAGGACACGACGCTCCAGCTCTGACAGCTCAGCTCCTGTGTCGCTGTCGTCCTCCGCACTGCTGTTGCCCTGCGAAGATTGGGAGTACATGTGCGAGATGTGACTGCTCGTGCTAGACTGGCGTGAGGCACCAGAGAAGCGTCTTGAGACCCGTGAGGCGTCCTCGCCCGGACTAAGCAGGCGATAGTCAGGTGGGGCGATTAGGACAGCCTTGCTGTCGGTCTTGGCAGCATCTGATAACTGGGGATGGAGTCTTCGAACCGACGCCTCATTCGTTGTACGATGGTAGGTGTCTTTGCCTGGTATCCATAAGGGCCTATTGGCAATGCAATCATGCTCGCTCGACCACCACTCCTCTGGGTAAAAGAAACAGAAGGGAAGAAGACTAAGTGCACGGTGGGCTATGTCTTTATGGTGGCAGCTTTGTCGTATGTGTACAAAATCAGCAACGATACTCGGACATTTTGGTGGGATTATGTAGAAATCAATTATTGATCACTACCATAGTGATGAAGTTTAAATGTACGTGTGTGCGTGTGTGTGTGTGTGTGTGTGTGTGTGTGTGTGTGTGTGTGTGTGTGTGTATTCATCTAGTTGTATTGATCTAGTTGTATTTTACAGGGCCAGAGCGACGCTCGTATGGCCCCATCTCCATATCAACATATTTT
>JACEEZ010004832.1:125000-132500 GCA_016584305.1 Chionoecetes opilio | reverse complement strand
TGAAGCTCTGTACACCTATAAAGTAAGGTCTGCACTTCGACATGGCCCAGGCGGCGGCAAGCAGCTCGAGTTCAATGGTGACGTAGCGGGTCTCGGCATCGGCGAGGAATCGTGAGCCACACTGAAAGAGGCATGTGCGTCCCTGGCCATGGTCTTGCAGAAGGGCGTAACCAAGCCCGTAGAGGCGAGAGGCGTCAGTTTGAAGAATAACTGGAAATGCTAGGTCAAAGTGAGCGAGAATCGGCGGTCGCAGCAGCGCCGTCTTGACACGACTGAAGGCCTTGTCGTGATCAGGTGTCCACGTTAACGTTCTTTTCGGTCTCATCAGGGGGCGAAGTGGCTGGGCGGCAGCGGCGATGGCTGGGGTGAACTCTGACAGTTGGTTCACCAGTCCCATGAATGAGCAGAGGTCAGTCAAGTTAGCGGGAGTCGCGAAGTCCCGGATGGCACTGACTTTGTCCTCGTCCGCGGCCACGCCCTCAGCTGAGAGGTTATACCCGCAGAAGCTCACACTAGGCGGTGCGACCACAAACTTGTCCTAGTTAAGTGTGATCCCGTACTTGCGACGTCTAGTGAGCATCTGGTGAATACGTTGGAGATCCGTGGGGAAGTCGTCGTCGTAGAGGAGAATATCGTCAACCACCTTAACACAGTTATCCACACCCTGCAGGGCCAGGTCACCGCGGAGACAGTAAGCATCACCGGTAGCCGAGAAACCCATGGGACCTCTGCAGTTTTTAAAGCAGCCGTATGGTGTGATAAAGGTTGTTAGGTGTTGGTCGTCCTCATGTAGTTCCAACTGCCAGTACCCGCACAAGGCGTCCGCTGTGGTGAAGTAACGCAATGACGGGTTGACACTGCGGACGGCGGCGAATGTGTCGGGCGGGCTACTTGAGAGTTGAGCTTCGTCAAGTCACCCGTGATCCTTACCCCTTTATCCTTAGCCACGACGACTAGCGGGTGACACCACTATGAAGGGTCGTCACCGGCAGGCTTGATGATCCCCTGACGTGTCATGGACTCAAGTTCCTCCTGAGCTTGACGCTGAAAAGCGAAGGGAACCTGCCTCGGTGTGTGAATGGCGAACGGTACGGCTCCCTCCTTCACATGACTCCTCATGGGTTTACCCAACATGGGTTTCAGAGGAGCCGTCTTGAGATCCGCCTTGGAGAGTAACACGTCCGGGAACTCGCGCAGGAAGTGTGCCCATGCAGCAGACGGGGACGTGTGAGGAGGGAGAGTCATCTCAGCGCATCTGTTGACGTGCTTTATCGCCAATAGTGGCTTCAGGAAGGCAGGTGAAATGATAGCCAGCTCCATGCAGTGACTGTAGGAGAGGAGAGGCGTCTGAATACCCTTGTGCACCTGTATCTTGGCAGTACAAGATTTCCCGTGGAGCCGTAAAATTATATAAAAGCATCCCACAGCAGGTGCCATTTCTGACCCGTCCGCCGTCAGCGTAGTAGTGGAAGGTATAGAAGCTGTAGGCTGCTGAGGGGGATGTGAAGCATTTGCAGATGTCTTGTGCCGATGACAGTGACGTCGGCGCCTGTATCTGGTAACATCTGGAGCCTCGAAGTAGACTCGCTGTACACCAGGTGAACACAGACCGGGTTGGGAGTCATGGCTCTTGAAGGTGAGACATCTGTCACGCTACGACAGTTGCTGTATTTCCGTCTTGAAGTGGGTGATGCGCGACCAACGTTTAACGCGCCACCCTGACCATCGTGACTAGACGTGTTGCGGCAGAACCTGTCATAGTGGCCAGTCCTGGGGCAAGATCCAGCAAACACATACGCCGGCGTATGTCAGCGTAAGTCTGAGATACTCCTCTTTCGAAAACTTTCTTGGTTCAGGAGCTACATCTGCGCCAAATCGATGACGTCACAACGCCAGACTTTACGCCTAGGCGCAAGTCTGCGCCCGCCCTCCCTGTCTGGATCCAGCAAGCGTACTTACTCCATTTCCGTAACGTCACAGGGCAAATATTATGGCGTAGATTTACACCACCTAATGAGGAGGTGTAGCCCCGGCGTATCTCATATATATAAATAAAACGTCATTTATCATGCCTAATAGACGCTACCACCGAGGTAAGGATTGAAATATAAGCCTATTGGTAGTCGGCAGCGGCGTATGTTTACAAATGTTTAGGAGATACAAGCCTTGGTAGGGAGGCTGCATCGGCCGTAGGGAGTGCCTTCGGTGTTTGTGTTGTATTAGTTCGTTATTGGGCAGCACCGGTTTTTTAGACCACTAGCAGAGTCTTGAGGGGAATTGTTGTGGGACGAGGCGAGATTGGCATCCCACGACTAGATTAACATTTTTGAGAATTAAACTTTTGTTCTGATGCCTGCCCCTCAGTGACCTTGCACTATGGTTAGGTCACTCAGGACGCTTGACCGTCATTGGCCTGAATGGTAGTTAGGTCACGTTTGCCAGCGTTTAATGGTACCTGGAATTGTTCCCGAACGGAATACTCGCCACCGTTGAGAATGTGTCATTTTTTTACGTCGGCGAGAGTTCCTATTAAGCGACAGTTCCAAGTCTATATATTAATATAAAAGTACCCAATCTATATATTCAAACAGCTATTACCCGTGTTTCTGAATTCAGGGATTGAATATCGGGGGTTAGTTTAGCCGAGGTTAGTTTAGTGATGGGGGGCATCACTAAACTAACCTCTGCTAAACTAACCCGCGATATTCAATCCCTGAATTCAGAAACACGGATATAGCTGTTTAGATATATAGATTGGGTACTTTTATATTAAAATATAGACTTATCCGTAGATGACAGTAGAACTGGATGTGACACTCCGCAACTACGCGCGCTGAACGCTGCAGTACTGGCCCCATGGTCAGTCTGCTGGTCCATTCACTTGCTGCATATGACTATCATATAGACTGGTTTATCAGTATATATGATATACTGTAATCTTTGTAAATGTTTGTTCTATAATATTATCAAATAAAAAACAGTAAAACACGCTAAGGAAATGCCATTAGAGACTGAAGAAATATCCATGAACTTAATATTCACTTTAACTCTTCGCCATTTAAAACTTTGCTAGTCAGTTTTTATCATGAAGGCTATCAATAGAAGCACAATTTCATTAGCTTTCCATCGATATATTTCGTTTCATTTATTAAAAGTCAATCAGGATGTCTGCGCCTTATTGTCACCAAATTGTTTATTTCTGGTCAATCAGAGACCCTTCCTCATCACTTTATACAGGCCACATCGATTTGTTGTGTCAAGCCAGAGGCCAGCTGAGTAATCAGCTGAGTAATGTTTGTAAACACTATTTATCTCGTGACAGCCTTGTGATTGGCTGATAGATCTGAGTAGATAATATAAATCACTGCTGTGATTCGCTATTATCGAGGATGACGTCATTGTATTCACCCGCCAATCAACTCTCTCTGTCGAGATACTCCGAGATACTCCTCCTTACGCCCGGCGTAAGGCCATCTTCGGTGGATTATTCAAACAGCCTCGGCGCAGGGGGGGGGGGCGAGGGTTGCGCCGGAATAGCATTTACGCCATACTTACGCCGCTTGACTTACGCTTTGTTGCTGGATCTGGCCCCTGGTGCAGAGGCGACATTGGGCTGTTTTAGCAGGACACTTGTCAGTCCCCGCCCAATGACCTTGGCGCCCGCAGTTGTAGCAGGAGGCGGCGCCGGCCGGGCACTTCGGGCCGTGCCGGCGCGCACAAGACTGGCAGGGGTGATGCGGGCTAGAGGCCGCTGTTTTGTGTTGTCTTCCCGCGATAATCTGAAGGTGGCATTTGGGGTGAATGAGGCGTCTTGTTGCGGCGTCTGCCTTTCTTGTAGGTAGACATGGCGTGCAGCTGGCTTGGTGACGAGTGAATAGCGGAGGCAGTATTGCGGGTGGCTTCGAATGAGCGACAGACAACAGGTGACCACGTCGTGGAGAGAGGCGCCTGTGTCAAGGGAGATGTGGCGTTGAATCAGCTCTTCATCCCTCACGCTCATGAGTAACACCATCTTCAACTGCATCTCCGCGCAAGTCATAGCATTACCAGTGCACAAGTCGACCTCCTCTGCCAGTTTCTTCAATCGCACGTAGAAATCGGAGAATGACTCGCCGTCCGCCTGTTTGCAACACAGGAGTTCACGGCGGCGTAGCGCCTCATTGCGTTGGTTCTTGAAGTGAGACTGTAGAGTGTCCAAGACCTCTGTCACAGTCAAGGAAGTGTCAGGTGCGATCCCTAGAGTATGGTTTAGGATCCTTTGCACGTCAAGTGACACCGACAGCCGTAGTTGTATGAGTTGCTTCTGTCGTGGCAGTTTCTGTAAGTCCGGCATGGTGGAGAAATCTTGCCAAAGTCGACTCCATTGCCGGAACACTTGAAAAGAGGCATCAGCAAGTAAATGTCGGGGGGCTGTGAGCCACGTGCTTGCCTGCAGAAGGCGCGAAAGTAGGCGTAGCAGCCACAGGAGAAGAAGCGACGGGCGGGGCGGTAGTGATCGTCGCGGGAGCCGTGACAGAGGGTGATGTGCAGTGGCGCGCGTCGGCTTCGTGGGAGGTTGGGGTGAAGGAATGTGCCGCACGCTAGCTGCAGGCTGTGTTGGGGACAAAAGCCGCACCAGGGCTGTAAAGCGAGCATCTTCCTCCTTCCTCCTGGCCTCGTTGTCCCGTAGACGTTTCTCCTCTTCACACTTACACCTCTCCTCGTCTTCCTGTGAATGATGAGTGTTCTCTGATAAACGGGACTCTTCCAGGTACCAAAGAAGGGATGAGATGGCGCCACCGAGGGGTTCAGCGGTCGGCTGGGGTCGGGTGGGCGGCGATGATAGCGGGTAGGTGTCGAGGGGATCCCAGAGGGGGGAAGCAATTTCCTCCTCTTCGTCAGAATCAGACCCACTCATCGAGAGTGACGCCGTGGGGAATGACATTAGAAGGGAAACGAGACACTTAGAAATACCCACCGTGCGTGGGATATCTCAACACCGGAATGTGGGTTGTGTGTGTGTGTGTGTGTGGGTGGGTGGGTGGGTGGTGTGGAGAGCGGGAGAGGGGTGGGCCGGGCTGCCCTCTGTGCTTTTCAAGGTCACGAGGAGGCAAGGAAACTGCACGTACACAAAAACCCCGCTACAAAGAACGCCCAAACTGTACACACCTCACGAAGCACTACACTTTTATCGTGGCCACCGAGATGATAAGGCCTGGTGGATCGCCCGTGACGTCACACCATAAGGATATAGCCCGCTCCGCTTCCCGTACAAGTTTACCTACCTAATATAATGTTTATCAGTTTAAAAGATATACTGTTATTTTCGGAAATGTTTCTTCTATAATATTATCAAATAAAAAACCGTAAAACACACAAAGAAAATGCCATTATGAGACTTTCAAGAAATATGCATTAACTTAAACTCTTCGCCATTTAGTATTTTGCTCGCAAACATTTTACATGGAGATTATCAATAGAAGCGGAGTTTAATTAGCTTTCCATTGATAGATTTCGTTTAGTGATAAATGAATTAGCGGCATGCATAAATTAGCGTTAACTAAATATAAAAAATCATGAAATCGGGTAATTTCCTACCTAATATATGTTTATCCGTATAAAATATATACTGTTATCTTCGGAAATGTTTGTTCTATAATATTATCAAATAAAAAACCGTTAAACACACTAAAAAAATGCCATTATGAGACTTTCAACCAATATGCATGAACTTAAACTTTTCGCCATTTAATATTTTGTGAAAAAACGTTTTACATGGCGAATATTAATAGAAGCGGAATTTAATTAGCTTTCCATTGATATATTTTCTTTTCTGATAAATGAATTAGAACCATGCATAAATTAGCGTTAACTAAATAAATAACATCATGAAATCGGGTAAATTACCCGATTTCATGATGTTATTTATTTAGTTAACGCTAATTTATGCATAGTTGTAATTCATTTATCAGATAAGGAAATATATCAATGTAAAGCTAATTAAATTCCGCTTCTATTGATATTCTCCATGTAAAAAGTTTGCGAGCAAAATATTAAATGGCGAAGAGTTTAAGTTCATGCATATTTCTTGAAAGTCTCATAATGGCATTTTCTTTGTGTGTTTTACGGTTTTTTATTTGGTAATATTATAGAACAAACATTTCCGAAGATAACAGTATATATTTTATACTGATAAACCATATATTAGGTAGGAATTACCCGATTTCATGATTTTTTATATTTAGTTAACGCTAATTTATGCATGCTGCTAATTCATTTATCACTTAACGAAATATATCAATGGAAAGCTAATTAAACTCAGCTTATATTGATATTCTCCATGTAAAATGTTTGCGAGCAAAATATTAAATGGCGAAGAGTTTAAGTTAATGCATATTTCTTGAAAGTCTCATAATGGCATTTTCTTTGTGTGTTTTACGGTTTTTTATTTGATAATATTATAGAACAAACATTTCCGAAGATAACAGAACAGTATATCTTTTATACTGATAAACATTATATTAGGTAGGTAAACTTGTACGGGGAGTGGAGCGGGTTGTATCCTTATGGTGTGACGTCACGGGCGATCCACCAGGCCTTGTCTCTCGGTGGTCTCGCTTTTGCACTACCGCGATGCACAATCCACGCACTGTATCCACGGGCACACGAGCACGAGTCGCTGAAGACGATTTAATCCAGGGAGGAGGGCGTGGTGTCGTGGTGAGAAGTTGCCTTGTGGTGACGAGCGGCGTGGTGTGTCGGGCTGGCTGTGTGAGCTGCTACCGGCATTCTCTGCGTAAAGTACCTGCGATCTGCGCCATATTGCTCTTTGCAGTGGTGACTGGAGTGGTTAGGGGAAGACTATTTCAGGGAGAAGCGAGCATTACTTCCGTAGGTTTATTACTAGTGAACAGAGATAATCGGGACCCTAGCGAGGAGCTGGTGTGGGTTGTCCGCAAGCCAGGTAGCAACTGAGTTACATTATGTTAGCCTGAGGGGCAGTGCGCTGTTGCCGCGTTGTGGCGCAGTGTTGCTATGTAACAATATGTGTAAGGTTTACTAAGAGGCGTGTAAATATGTAGTATGTGTGATTGTATGGTTATAATCACATATCCACACTTGGTACATTATATAGCTACTAAATACCTTATGTTGAACACAAATTTTGCAACACACAAATAGCGGTAAATAGTATGTACTGTCATATATGAAGTATATTCTATACTGATATAGCTATTATGAAAGAATAGGTCAAATTAATTAAAACTATATTATGCACAAATTGTGTTACCATAAATGTACGTATTTGGTAGGGGTTAAATTACCATGGAAGTAAACTTTTTCCCCGGGTTCCTTGGTCAGCCTCACAGCTAGAGTCGCTTTGTTAATCACTTGATCATGACGTCACGTGCATACTATCTATACTAAGCTTTCACAACCGCAACTGCACATATGGAACGGCGGTTGCGGTTGTGAATTTTGTGCGGTTGTAGTGCAGTTGCGGCTGCGGTTACCGTTAAA
>JACEEZ010004832.1:102500-115000 GCA_016584305.1 Chionoecetes opilio | reverse complement strand
TTAATGTTAAAGATATTTATTTATATTTGAAACATCATACCCTCACAAGGGATGTGAATACAAGTTGTTGTATCTAATAAAAAATTAGGCCTTGTTGTCTCTATAGAAAGACCTACTCCAGTTCATGAGACTCGAGATAGTGTGACACTGTGATAGGTTCATTGCTAAATTACATGGGCATCGGTGGCTTTATATTCCTTTCCCAAATAGTCGGTTCTCAGACTCACCTTATGGGGATTTTAGACCCGCGAACCCCTAGTTTTACGGAGGGCCGCGGTTGAGGGTCGAAGTCAGTGCTTAGCGGACACAGGCACGTGGTATTCTTAGAGAAACTCGTGATCTTCCCGTCCACGGAACAACCTCGACTGCTGTGGGAAAATATGACTCAATGACCATGTGTGGAGCAAAGGAAGAATCTGGTTGTTGCTATTTTTATTTTTTACTGTTTCATTAGCCTGAGGTCCCCTCTACTCGCATTCTGCCTTTTATGTTGTCATCAGGAGACATGAAATAACACATATACAGTAAGGGCTATATGCAAGAATGCTCGTCAAATCCCGGCAGGTGGAGATTCCCCACAGTCGTATCTCCACCGGTGGGATCTACAAGAAAGGCCCGGCCGGTGGAGATTGGGCAGGCGTACCAACACAAGCGAGTCCAAGACGGCATCAGTATTTTTACTGTTTTATACATATCTAATACATTTTACTAGTGTAATTTATCATTTCTGCCATTAAAATATTAGCTTTGTTAGTGTTCGCCACTTGTCTGGGGCGTTGGTGTAGAAAAAATGGGCCCGAGTAATGCTTGCGAATACATTTGAACTGCCCGCCATCACTGCTCCACACAATGGCCGACCTCCACCTCCCGCCGCCGTCCGGCTTCCTCATAAGTTCACACACCCATATAAGGCCTCCTGGACCTGATTTTACCTTAATTATGACACGTGTGCATTCACAAGGTATGCATGCTACTCTCGGTTGTGTTGAAAACTCACCTGTAATGGTCTGAGAAGAAATAGGATGGAATAAGTGCACAGCGGGATGGGGGTGGAATGTGCATGTTGTCGCGAATCAGCTGACTCAAATCTCCACCCGTTGCGTTGCCACTGTTGATTCTTGCTTACCGCGCCGCGACGCAACGCGTCGAGAAAATTTCTTGCATATGGCCCTAAGAAAGGGCTATACAGAGCTTCTCGGGTTCATTCTTCATTGTAAGTGCACTTCTGCATGGCTATGAATCCCGGGTCACCTCCATCACGGTCGATCCAGCCAGCTGTCTTATCTTACAAATGACCTGGACTTTCGGCTGCCTGTCCTTCTTGGTCATGCAAGTATACCTCTCAGACTTGTGGTCTTAGGTGAAGATCCCATTTTCTGTGATGTTCGGTTCTTCAGTTTTAGGCGCATGCAGCCCCTAGAGTCCACCGTCACACACGCAATCAGCAGACAGGTATACGCTGCATGTGGGTTGCTTCGGCCACTTGACGTCTGAACAGGGCATGTAGTACGGTACGGTACGGTACGGTACGAAATTACGGTACGGTACGGTTATTTAAGGGCTAAAAGTACGGTTCGATATTACGGTTCGATATATTTCTTCAAGTTCGGTACGGTACGAAAGTTCGATTTTTATTTCCGTACTTATATCGATCCATTTTCGTACCCAGCAGTATGGGCGCACCCATACTGACGCCGCCCATTGGGCGGTGGATTGGCGGATAGGCGAATGAGTGAGCGAGATTTGACCCCATTAATTTACACCACCGTGTGACTTCATTAGCCAGGTAGAATTTCTGCCCAGCTGCCTGGGTGTGAACTTGGCATGGGGATTATCCCTCAAACTCCTGACCTTCTCGGTCAGGTCAAGGAGATAAGTAAGGTGGCGTGAGGCGTCGGTCCCATTACTCACATACCCACCTGCATTTAATTAAAATCAGTTTTCTCAAGACCTCTTCCGCCGGCACAGCTCCATCTCGGGATCTCCTCAGTTCACCATAGGAAGTCATTGCCTTCATGACAACTCCTGCTCCTGCTGGCGGGCCTGCACGCTGCACCGGACTTTTCTTAGATACTCAGCAACGTGATCACACGGTAGGAGTTAATTGATATTCTGTGTGTGTTGCGTGCTGTTGTGGTTGGTGGTTGGTGTGGTGTGTGTGTGTGTGTGTGTGATGGTGTGTGAGTTGTGTATTATTAGTGTATGTACTAGGTATATAATATATATCAGATATATTATATATATATATATATAATTATATTAATATAATATAAGTATATATATATTATATATAATATATATATATATAATATATATATATATAATTATCAATATATATATATTCTATATATACTATATATATTATATATAATCTATCTATATATGCACATATATATCATAAATATCAAGCAAACTAATACACAACTAATTATAATTATATTTGTGTGTTTGTTGTGATTGTGTGTTGTGTGTGTTTGTGTGTGGTGTCTGTTGTGTAGTGATTATGTGTGTATGAGCGAATATACAATATATATATATTTTGTGTGTGTGTGTGTTGTGTGTGTGTTGTTGTTTGTGTGTGTGTTGTTTGTGTGTGCTGTTTTGTTTGTTGTTTGGTGTTGTTTGTTTGTTTTGTGTGGTGTCTTTGTTTTTGTGTGTCGTTTTTTGTTTGTGTGTGTGTGTTTTTTTGTGTGGTGGTGTTGTTGTTTTGTGTGCGTGATCTGTTTATTGTATGTGTGTGCGTGTCTGTTGTTTGTGTGTGTGCGTGCGTGTCTGTTTGTTTGTGCGTGGTTTGTTTGTTTGTGTGCGTGTCTGTTTGTTTGTTTGTGTGTGCGTGTCGTGTTGTTTGTTTGTGTGTGTGTGCGTGTCTGTTTGTTTGTTGTGTTGTGCTGCGTGCGTGTCTGTTTGTTGTTTGTGTGTGTGCGTGCGTGTCTGTTTGTTTGTGTGTGTGTGCGTGTCTGTTTGTTTGTGTGTGTGTGCGTGCGTGCTGTCTGTTGTTGTTTGTTTGTGTGTGTGTGGTGTGCGTGTCTGTTTGTTTGTGTGTGTGTGCGTGTCTGTTGTTTGTTTGTGTTTGTGTGGTGCGTGTCTGTTTGTTTGTTTGTTGTGTGCGTGTCTGTTTGTTTGTTTGTGTCTGTGTGTGTGCGTGTCTGTTTGTTTGTTTGTGTGTGTGCGTGTCTGTTTGTTTGTGTTTGTGTTGCGTGTCTGTTTGTTTGTCTGTTGTGTGCGTGTCTTTGTTTGTGTTGTGGTGTCTGTGTTTGTTTGTTGTGCTGTGTGCGTGTCTGTTTGTTTGTGCGTGTGTGTGTGTCTGTTTGTTTGTTTGTGTTTGTGGTGTCTGTTTGTTTGTGCGTGTGTGCGTGTCTGTTTGTTTGTGTTTGTGTGCCGTGTGTCTGTTTGTTTGTGTGCGTGTCGTTTGTTTGTTGCGTGTCGTGTCTGTTTGTTTGTGTGTGCGTGTTGTTGTCGTGTTTGTGTGGTTTGGGTGTCGTTGTTGTGTTTGTGTGCGTGCGTGTCTGTTTGTTTGTGTTTGTGTGCGTGTTCTGTTTGTTGTGCGTTGTTTGGGTGTGCGTGCGTGTCTGTTTGTTTTGTGCGTGTTTTGTTTGGGTGTTGTTGTGTTGTCGTGCGTGCGTCTGTTTGTTTGTGTGCGTGTTTGTTTGTGTGTGTGTGCGTGGGTGTCTGTTTGTTTGTTTGTGTTTGAGTGCGTGCGTGTCTGGTTTTTAGTGTGTGCATGCGTGCATGTCTGTTTGTTTGTGTGTGCTTGCGTGTCTGTTAGTTTGTGTGTGTGTGTGTGCGCGCGTGTCTGTTTGTTTGTGTTTGTGTGTGCGTGCGTGTTTGTTTGTTTGTTTGTTTGTGTGTGTGTGTGTGTGTGCGCGTATCTGTTTGTTTGTGTTTGTGTGCGTGCGTGTCTGTTTGTTTGTTTGTGTTTGTGTGTGTGTCACTGTGCGTGTGTGTTACATCCCTTTTCTTATTTTCGGTTCTAAAATTTGTTGTCTTTTCACAGAAATTCATCATGAGACGTCATCGAGAGTTTATTGGCGTTGAACTCTTCTCTATTACGAAGAACTTCGCCAGATGCCTCGTCATGGAATGTGTTTATTCATATCCGCCAAAACGTGGTTCAGAGCTACACTCAAAACCTTTATGTGACCACCTGAAAAAAAGACATGCAGAAGAATACAGGAAACTCCTGGATGATGCAAGTAACAATGCAAATCGAAAAAGAGAGAGAGAAAATATTTCCAACGATTTTGCCAGTGCGTGTGGTGGTAATGATTCGTGTGCGAAAAGAATTGTGTAAGGAAAGAATGCAGGAGCTTCTTGTTGAAGCAGTTACAGTCAATGGGTTGCCCGTATCGGCTTTTGAAAAAACAGTTATTTCAAAAATCGTGTCGCCAATTGAGAACAAACTGGATATGTCCCTTAGTCAAAGGGCTGTTCGATCATTAACACTTGAGGCTGCCGATAAAAAGAAGCTTGAGATACGAAGTGAGTTCAGTGAGCGCATGGTGTGTGTGAAAATAGATCTCTGTACCCGCCGTGGGCGTCACTTTCTTGGAGTGAATGTTCGGAGTAATCCGCGGCAAGCTAAAAGTAGTCACAGCTTCCGTAAAAGAAATGACAGAAAGGGCAACGGGAGCGGAGATTAAGTCAAAATTAATCAATTGTTTGGAGAAACTTGGAATACACGTAAGGCAAATTTATTCATTAACTACTGATAATGGCTCTAATGTAATAAAAGTAGGTAAACTCATTCAGGATAATGCACAGATGACCGCGGGGAACAGTTCAGGAGCCGAGTGTGACCGGGAAGAAAACAGCAAGGAAGAACTCGAGGGAAACGAAGCTGCTCACAATTCGCTAGAAGAAGTTGTTAATGATGTTCACTTAGAAGCGAATAGTGTCGCATCAGTAAGGTGCGCTTTGCATACCCTGCAACTGTGTGTGCATGATGTTCTTAAAACAGACAGAAATATCAAGAGCCTATTCAACAAAGTCCGCAAAATAGTTAACAGGACATGCACGCAAAATATGCACCTGATTTTCAAAAATAGCTGTGTCACTCCCAAAACTTGACTGTGACATGAAGTGGGGATCAACATACGATATGCTTGAGAGTATGGCTGATAAGAAATAATTTTGGAATCAAATTGGTTTGGCAAATGAATCCCTACTACTTCTGGAAGAAGATTGGGAAAAAATAAGCGAGGTGACGGAAATTTTAAAGCCCCTTCGTGATGCGACATTAACGTTGCAACTGAAAAATCTTACTGCTGGGGAATTTTTCGCTGAGTGGTTAAAATGCAACTTAAGACTCATAAGAAGTGCTGCAGCCATCTCATCGCTGTTCCTGCAGGCCATGGAAAGACGAGAACCTCTCTGCTAACCAACCCTGCCTTCCCCTCGGCTGTACATGTCGATAAAAGGTACAGCGTCCTACTTAATGAAGAACAGAAACAAACAAGCACAACTCATCTCCTCGGACTATGGAGGAAGATTTCTGCAATGGAAACAACTACTTCGTTGACCATGGAAAATTCCTTCACGAGTGATGATGGCGATGAAGGAGACAGTGAGTCTATAGATATTGTCGAGCACCTACTGAGTGTAAGTGATATAAAGAGAAAGACTGCTGTTGCTGAGCAAGGGAGTGAGGTGGCTGAAAGCATCAAAATGTTCGCTAACACATCACGTTTAAATAAGAGTGAAGACATTTTCCAGTGGTGGCACCATCAACAGAATAGTGCGATCAAAAGACTGGCTGAAGTGGCTATTGCTCTGCCTGTGACGCAGGCCAGTGTTGAAAGAACATATTCTCAGGGTTGCGCTACATCCTAACCGATTTAAGGTTAGGATTGAAGGAAGATATTGTTGATGCCGTCATGATTTTACGATGTAATACATAAACTAAATATACCCTAAATTAGGTATATATATATATATATATATATATATATATATATATATATATATATATATATATATATATATATTATATATAGTTAATGATTTGTAAGTCTCGGGTATAGGAGGTAACTATGAAATGTATGTAGTATATAGAGATAAATGGGTAGAAATGACTGTGTTGTATGTACTACCTGCGAGAGTATGTGTATATTAATCACAATGGAAAATAATTAGTAATTTTGTCAATTATTGATTTTGTTTATGAAAGTCAAATATTTTTTGGGTACGAAAAATAGTTCAAAATTACGGTACGAAAATTAATCGTACCTGTACGGTACGATACAAATATTCAGGTACGTTACGGAATTACGGTACTGTATTTATCTGAGGTACGAATTACGAAAAATATTACTGTACCGTACCGTACTACATGCCCTGCGTGAAGTTGACGATGGATTTGACAGCTGCTCCTTGGTGAGACTTGAACTCGGGACCTTCTGCTTCCCTACCAGGCTCTTGAAAGAGTTGCCCCCGGCATAATTCGAACTCGGGACATTGAGCTCAGCACTCCAAGACGCTAACCACTCGGCCACCGCCTCCCCAATGGAAGACCACCCCAAATGAATTCCACCACCTACATGGGATGTTTGGTCTTCCTTTACTCAATTGGTCCTGCTGGTCACATTCGAGAGACCTTCTCTGCGCTTACGTAATCTTAGTGACGCCCATTATCCACTCAGCCTCTGCTTTCCTTATCTATTTACAGGACTCATGCATTTCGAGCTTCCCTATACTTGAGTATTAGCACAGCAATAGCTTTCTCCTTGCCTTCAAGCCAGAGCTTAAGTCTTCTCTAAGGCTTGACAATATTGACTCCTACAGGGACTCGAACTCCAGTGCATTAGCTAGAGGTTCCGAAGCTTTATTGCTTTGGCCTGCTTCTGAATTTAACTGTGTGTGTAACTAACATGTCGATGACCTTATCACGCACCACCGCCACTCAGTATCGGATGCTCTTTTCATTATTATTATCATCATTGTTTTTTATTATTAATACTATCATTATTGTAATTATCATCATATTATTAATATTATTTTAGTTATTGTATATATCCGTATTGTTATTATTATTTGTATTTTTATCATTATAACTTTTATTATTGTTTATATTACCATTGTTGTTGTAGTAAAAAAAAATCATCATTATTGTTGTAATTATCATTATTGCTATTATTATATCAATCAATCAATCAATCATTGGGGGGATACGCCGGGGGCGCGTCGCCTCGCCCACCCTACGACGCCACTCCCGGGGGTCACCACGCGCGAGTCCCCATGTAGGCTCCCTACCCATACCAAGCCAATCTCGACAGGAAACATCTACTTGCTCCAGCCACGAGCCTTGTGAGCGCCCCCTTGGCCTCCTCCACGTCGATTTGTCTCTTACAGGTACAATACGATGGGAAGGATCGGCTTCAGGGTAGGGTGCCACATGCCCATATAGCCGAAGTTGGCGCTGATGGACTATGCAGGTAATAGGCCTCGATTCACTCTCACGGTGCAATCGCTGATTTGACACGTAATCATCCCAGCGATACCCCATGATTCTGCGAAAACACTTATTACCAAATGCATCGTTTCGCCTCTTTAAGTCGCTATTTAGTGTCCATGTCTCACAACCATAGAACAAGACAGGGATCACAAGCGACTTGAAGATCCGGATCTTTGTTCTCCTGCATAGGTACCGACAACGCCAAATACTCGTGCTGAGCGAGTCCATAACACCGTGGGCTATGCCAATCCGCCGTAAGACTTCTTGACGTGACCCTCCATCATTATGGCCTGCGTTACCAAGGTATGTAAAACTTTCTAAAATCTCAATGTCCTCGTCGCACGCATGAACATACTGTACTGATTCATCTAGTAAGCCTCCAAACACCTGGACCTTTGTCTTGAGCCAGGAGACTTCAAGTACCAAAGGCTTTGCCTCTACGTGCAGCGCCTCGAGAGCCATCACCAGGACCTCCAGCGACTCAGCAAAGATTACTGTATCATCGACAAAAACAAGATCAGTGATCTTGGTGTTTCTGAGGGCTTCACAATCACTTTGATCTACAACTTTGCCCAATACCCAGTCCATACATGTGTTGAAAATTTATAGGGCAAGGACACCCCCTTACCTCACTCCTGTATTAACAGGAAAGAAGCTGGATACACCTTCCCCACACTTCACAGCACTCTCAGTCCCAGAGTACAGATCAGTCATCAAATCAATAGTCCTTGCAGGAATTCCGCAAAGTCGCAGAAGATTTCTTTATTCTTTACAGGAACTACCACCTCGTGTAGGTTTCACGGGCTCTGGTAGCTTCCTTATTTTCTTATGTTCTTATGCTAAGATCCCAGAGTGACTCACGATGCACTGAGTCAAACGCCTCTTGAGATCAACATAGGCTGCAAGCATTCCTTGTCGAAACTCACATCGGCGCATTATAATATAATGATCACATCATGATCACTATTATCGTTATTATTATTACTATCATTATCGCTGTTTTATTATTGTTATTATCATCATTATTATCATTGTTGTTACGATTATTATTATTGTTATGATTATTGTTATTATTAAATATATTACTATTACTATTATTATTCGCATTATTTGTATCATTTTCATTATTGTAATTATAGTTATTATTCTTACTATTATCATTATCATTATTATCATTTTGATTACTATTATTATTATAACATCATTATTATCATTTGATTATTATTATTATTATAACATCATTATTATCATAACTATTATTTTAGTTTTTTATATCAATAATGTCAATATCTGTATTATTATTAGTAGTGGTAGTAGTAGTATTCTCATTATTTTAATTATTAGTGTTATTATCATTGCTAGTTGCTTTTAAAATCATTACCATTATTATTAAACATAATTATCATTATCATTATTTGTACTATTGATATCATTACTATCATCGCTATCATTATTACTATTGTTACTATCATTATTATTACTTATATTGCCATTATCACAGTTGTTGTTACCATCATTGGTGACCGCGGTGGTGGTGGTTGCGGTGGCGTTATTTTTTTCTTGTCTGCTTTTACTGTTCGACTTGTTGTTGTTGCTATTTTTGCTGTTGCTGTTGCTGTTGTTAATGCTGTTGCTAATGCTGCTGCTAGTAGTGCAGCTGGTGTTATTGCTGGCACTTTGGAGATTCTGCGTATGATCTTGACCATAGACCACTGTATTCCTGGACTGTTCACGCGACAATGTTTTGAATTGCGGGGCTGCATAGGGGCCTGCGGGGCGCCCGACAAAGAGATATAGTGGTCTATGGACTATCATATAGACTGGTTTATCAGTATATATGATATTCTGTAATCTTCCTGAATGTTTGTTCTATAATATTATCAAATAAATAACAGTAAAACACGGTAAAGAAATGCCATTACGAGACTATGAAGAAATATGCATGAACACTGAACAGTCCAGGTATAAATAAATAACTAAAATCATCAATCGGGTAATATTCCCGATTGATGATGTTATTTAATTACTTATATATTTCGTTTTCTGATAAATGAATTAGTACCGTGTATAAATTAGCGTTGACTAAATAAATAACATCATCAATCGGGAAAATTACCCGATTGATGATTTTATTTATTTAGTTAACGCTAATTTATGCATGGTTCTAACTAATTTATCAGATAACGAAATATAGCAATGGAAAGCTAATAAAATTGCGCTTCTATTGATACCCTTCATGATAAAAGTTGACTCGCAAAGTTTTAAATGGCGAAGAGTTGAAGTGAATATTAAGTTCATGCATATTTCTTCAGAGTCTCGTAATGGCATTTCTTTTGCGTGTTTTACTGTTTTTTATTTGATAATATTATAGAACAAACATTTACGAAGATTACAGTATATCATATATACTGATAAACCACTCTATGTGATCCATATATATATATATATATATATATATATTATATATATATACATATATATATATATATATATATATATATATATATATATATATATATATATATATACTATATATATATATATAATATATATATATATATATATATATATATATATATATATATATATATATATATATATATATATGTATATATATATATATATATATATATATATATATATATATATATATATATATATATATATATATGAATCCGAGCGGCCCTCCGGCTTCAGCCCCTTGTGAGACAGGCCGATATTCCGTGCACAGTCCAGGTATACAGTGGTCTATGTCTTGACTTATCACTGGTTCCATATATGCACTCTTTGGTGCAAGATGAATGGTTAACGTCTTCGCTTGCTGATCCATTCCTCTTCTACTTTCAGTACAATGATGGCCAAGGCAAGCAACCACCCGTCATTCAACTCTCCCATCCATTCACCTCAACACGGGTCAGAATGAGAATATTTGATCCTTTTGAATTTTCTGCAGCCGGGTATTATGGCACTGGATATATATTATATGTACGTGTAAAATCTTAGTATCTAAGAAAAGCAGGATGTGTGTGTGTCTGTGTGCCTCTACCGTCGCCTGTATTGTCTGAGACAACGTCACCTTTTGATGGCATTATGCTGACGTAGTAACCACGCCATGCCATATAATGATGACGTGGATAGCCAGCCTGGTGTGTGGAGACAACACAGTGATTGCCGCATATCGCAGTTGATAAACATCCTAGAATGTGAAAACAATTGTGTCTATGCTTGTGTCATCACCACACGCCTGATTACCACTCATCAAAAGGAAAGACAATACAAGAATATGTAAGCAGCTATCAACAAAGGAAAATTGTTCTATATAAGAAGCCTGCACACCGGAGACAGGCAGAACAAGAGGAGACGCGACCCTAGCGCTCCCATAGCAGACCACATTGAGAGTCTGTGTGTCACACACACACACCTGTGTGTGTGTGTGTACTTGTCAAGTAATAATTGTTCTGGCCCGTCTATAAGACATTAGCTTCATTGGCCGTTTGTAAAGAACCCCGTGACTTTTATTAGTATTGTCCCTCACATTGTACATGCTTTACATAACTGTATATTGTATTACTTGTTACTGGTATTTATATATTAACAAGCCTTAAAGAAACCACTCAACTAATTCGAGCTATTAATTATTTTTTTACTTTTATTATTATCACATTTGACGTGTGCCTCTGGGCTGGGTAAATTACACCTGCCCTTCAAGATAGGCATCAATCACCTTGGCAATCAACCCTTGTCATTGACTCTGTATGTTAAGTGGGTTGACCCCAGTTACCTGTAAATAACAAGACAGAAAAGGGTAACACAGGTAGAGCCACTGGTTTTGTACCTTCCATGCTGCAAAAAATCAGCATGATATCTACGAGCTGAACAAACATAAATGAAAGATAAATGCTAAACAAAAAACGCCATACCGCAGAGCATGACCAACATAGCTGTTTACCTTGCCTCAGTCACTAGCACGGTGTTGAGAGGTGTCGGGGACACCAAAAGCAGTGGAGCCTTGGGGACCTGCGAGCAGGCTAAAGGGGCGTTGTAGTTTGCTTACCATCGGCAAGGATTCCAGACTTAATACTGAAGAGGAGAAGAGAAGAGATCAGAGACTGAGAGAGAGAGAGAGGAGGAGAGACGAGAGAGAGAGAAGAAGAAGAGAATGAAGAAGACGAGAGAAGAGAGAGAGAGAGAGAGAAGAGAGACGAGAGAGAGAGAGAGAGAGTAGAGAGAGAGAGAGAGATGTACGAGAGAGAGAGAGAGAGAGAGAAGAGTGAGAGGAGAGGAAGAGAGAGAGAGATAGAGGAGAAGAAGGAGAGAGAGAGAGAGAGAGAGAGAGAGAGGAGTAGGAGAGAGAGAGAGGAGGATAGCGGAGAGAGGAGAGATGCGAGATGAAGAGATAGATGAGAGAGAAGAGAGAGAGAGAGAGAGAGAGAGAGAGTCACAATAAACTTAAACTTGTGCCAAGTTCATTATGATGTTTTCACATGCAACACAATCATAGCATTAATGCAACACTACTCTGCTAGCCAGACCCACTGATGCCATGTTGCATAAGACGGAAAAGAGACACTCCCTAAAAAGCATACATAAAGACTTAGTAACTATAGATGATATGCACGTGACGCCACAATCACGTGATAAAACAATAACAAAGGAACTCTGGCTGTGGGGCTGGCTGAGTGAAAAAGTTTACTTTCCAGAGTAATATGCCCCCTACCAAATATGTTTATCAGTATGGTATACTGTTATCTTCGGAAATGTTTGTTATATAAGATTATCACATAAAACACAGTAAAACACAATAAATAAATGCCATTGTGAGACTATGAAGAAATGTGTATGAACAAGGAATTCAATTAAAAATTTTGACATGGAGTATATCAACAGAAGCGGAAGTGTATTAGCTTTCCATTGATATATTTCGTTTTCTGATGAATGAATTAGCACATGGTGCTAATTCATTCATCAGAAATGATTTATATAATATTAATACAATTATATATATATATATAACATAATAATATATATATATAAATAATATATATAATAT
>JACEEZ010004832.1:0-97500 GCA_016584305.1 Chionoecetes opilio | reverse complement strand
CATGTATATCACCTAGTTCAACAAGTTAATACTGTTAGTATACAATCCTTTCAATCAAGTAGTGAACGTGATACAACAGTAAGTACGAAAGTAATTAATTAATGTAGTGAATGTAATTCAACTATTTAAATAATACGTAAGTAATGCATTCAAGTGAAAAATGTAGTGCAACAGTAAGTGCGTTAGTATTTCATTTAAGTAAAGAATGTAATGCAACAATAATTAGTGTGAAAGTATTTCATTCAAGTAAAGAATGTAATGCAACAGTAACTGCGTAGGTATTTCATTCAAGTATAGAATGTAAAGCAACAGTAAGTGCGTAAATGTATTTCGTTCATAACAGTATTCTAATGTGAATATGTATATAATAATGTAAATAATATATATATATATATATATATATATAATATATATAATATATATATATATATATTATATAATATATATATATATATATATATATATATATATAATATATATATATATATATATATATATATATATATATATATATATATATATATATATATATATATATATATATATATATATATATATATATATATATATATACATATATATATATATATATATATATATATATATTATATATATATATATATATATATATATATATATATATATATATATATATATATATATATACATAGTATAAATGATATACTGTTATCTTCGTAAATGTTTTTTCTATAATATTATCAAATAAAAAACAGTAAAACACACTAAGAAATGCCAGTATGAGACTCTGAAGAAATATGCATGAACTTAATATTCACTTAAACTCTTCACCATTTAATATTTTGCGAGACAACTTATAACATGGAGCATTTCAATAGAAGCAGAATTTTATTTGCTTTTCATTGAATTATTTCGTTTTTTGACAAATGAATTAGCACCATGCATAAATTAGCGTTAACTAAATAAATAACAGCATCAATCGGATAATTTTCCCGATTGATGATGATATTTATTTCGTCAACGCTAATTTATGCATAGTGTTAATTCATTTATCAGAAACCGAAATATATCAATGGAAAGCTAATACAATACCGCTTCTATTGATATACTCCATGTTATAAGTTATCTCGCAAAATATTAAATGGCGAAGAATTTAAGTGAATATTAGTGCATGCATATTTCTTCAGAGTCTCATAATGGCATTTCTTTAGTGTGTTTTACTGTTTTTTATTTGATAATATTATAGAACAAACATTTACGAAGATAACCGTATATCATTTATACTGATAAACCATACGAAGGGAAATGGGAGTGATGTTCGAAAATGTCAGGAATCGCGGCATTGGCCTCTATTGGAAATAGCCCAAACTGAGAAGCAAGTCCAGGATACAGTACAGTAGTCTTTGCTTCTACATACAAAAAAAATACTGTGCTTTGTAGCAATTTCCTTTAATGATGATGATGATGATGACGATGATAATGATGAATGTGTCAGTTACAAAGTGATCTTTCAGTCTCATCATTCCAAACTTCTGTGTAAGAAAATCATTACTGGTATTAAAAGTGAATGTCTATTATTTCGATGATGATGATGATGAATGTGTTCGTTACAAAGTGAAGTTTCAGTTTCATTATTTCAAACTTCTGTGTAAAAAACCTTTACGGTGCTTAAGGGTGAATGTCTTTGATTTTTATGGTGATGGTAATGATGATGATGATGTTGATGATGATTATGATGATCATGATAATGATGATGACGATCAATGTGTCAGTACAAAATGAACTTTGATTTCATTATTTCGAACTTTTGGGTTAAAATAAAATCTTCACTGTGCTTTAAAAGTAAATGTCTTATGTATTTTCCTGTGTATTTGCTATTTTATATTACATTTAGGAAATTAATAAATGCGGAAATTAACCAGCTTTCCAATGGGACCAATGTGTTAGGCTACATATTGAAATAATTAGAATTTATAAAATCTCGAGTTACACGGGAACTACCTCGTGTAGGTCTCACGGCCTCTTGTAGCTTCCATATTATCTTATGTTCTTATATTTTTATGTACACTGAATACTGTAAAACTAACTCAACATTAGGACTATTGCTATTTCAGGGTTCATGTATGTATAGCTGGTTTACATACTACAAGCTCCCACAATGTACTTACTATCATGGGATTCTGATATGCCAATGGGTTCAGCTTTTCAAAAATCCTCATTAAACCCGCGCACCTTGTTTGACACCGATGGTCTTAAATTAGGGCTTTGCCTGAAGGACTAAAGTGGTATCACTTGACATGACCTTTGAAAAAAAATACAAGGTTAGAGGTACAATTTTTTATTTATTTCTGCATTAGGTATTTCAATACTATGAGGGTATTGGCTATGGACCAATACTGAAACTTTCCACATATTGTTCCTGTGTGCTGTCTCCATATCAATTGAGAAATAAACGTTGCTGGTAATAGTAAAAATAAAATCCCACCATTAATCCATCAGTGTAACGCCAGCAGCTCTTTGGTGCAGCTTAGTTTCGTTCTTTCTGATAGTTTTTGGGTGTGCCCGCATGAACTTTCCGAGTATGTTATTTAGTTATAGTAGAGGACTCTACCGTTGAGCCCGTAGCCAATTTCTCCTGATCAAGGTTTGAAGGTAGTTCTTACATGACTTGAGGATACTGAACAAAATAACCCCCATGTCCCTCGCAAAAGTGCGGGCTAACTCCGCCAGGGGGAAAAATCCAAGATGGCCGCCGTGAAAACTAGATTTGTCATATCTGCACTCATTTAATAGCTATTTATATGTTCTTGGTGTCTAAATGTATGTTTTTTAGGTCAAGAAAAGCAATACAGACATCATAGAGTGGATTTGTGGACAAAAAGTCATTGTAATTGAATATTTTATTAAAACATTTACACGAAAAATGTCAATCAATAATCGTCGATGTCTGCGCTTGATGTATGAAGCACTCATGCGAAGACTCATATTATACAGCCTGTGCTATGGTGCTTCTGTGCCTGAAGATGTCAAATGTAAACTGTTGATTTTGAGAGACCCATCATCATCCTTCCAAGAATGTGAACAGAGCTATGCCTTACTAGAATCAAACCCAGACATCATAACTATCGTTGCAGAAGAGTTTGAAAGGAAAACAAATTCAGGTACTCCAATGGCGAAATACTGGATGTCTATTCTTGAGATGACTGAGATTCTGATGATGAACTTGCATGCCCTAAGACCTCGGAACTGGGAAGAATTCAAAGCATCTCTACGTTTGATGTTGCCCTGGATGCAGATCTATTACAACAGCAAGTATGGAAGGTGGATGGTGGAGTACTGGCTGGAGCTGAGCAATCTTTCTGAGGAGAGAACAGCCTACATGAGGGATGGTTTGTTTTCCCAGTCAATCACTGGTAAACCTTACTCTTGTTTACCTCTTGATCTGTGGATAGAGATGACCATGAACAAAGGATCGAAGATGAAAGTTGGTTGGCTTAAAATCCTCAAAAATGAGAAGATGCTGCTCACTGATTCAAGAAATGTTAACTCCGTCAACCAAGTCAGATCATCTCTACATACCATGGCACAGAGTACCCTGTCAAAACAGCATCACAGTGAAAACACAAAAACACGTTTGAAGCTGGATGAGCAGGCGGTACAGGATATTGATAGCTGCATCACTGAATTTTCCTGTGACCCATTCAACACAGACAATCTTACTGCTTTCGATGGTGTCTGACCAGATTAGAGTATCATCTGTGCACTTAGTGTATGTAGTGTATGACAACGTGGAGTCTGCGATTATTTGGTCATAGCGTCTGGTATAGCCATCGTCCGATGCAATGTATCCTTGTGGTGCAACACAGTAGCGATACCGTCCCCAAGGTGTGATAAATGTTGTGTAGTGTCGGTCATCCGCATGTAGAGGGACACTGTGATACCCATTCCAGGCATCAAGAACTGATTTCCTCTTATGCTCTGGCACTGAACGGGCTTGATGGAATGGGCTTTGGGTGTGATGAGTTTCCCTTTTTGCATAGGCATTAAGAGCCTGAAAATACACCACCTGTCTAGTTTCTATTATTTCCCTTGTCGGTCCGTTCTAGTAAAGCGGAAGCTTGCTGCACCAAGGATGTTTATACCTTCGTTGTTAGCTGCATGCATTCTCATAGAGACTGGGATGAGGTCTTTTTTGCAGAGGCCAAGGCGACGAATCATCACCATGCTGGCAAGACAGCATTGGCAGCCCGTGTCGGCCATTACTGGGAGGTTCATGGTATGTGTGGTGGCCTTTAATGGAAATCCCAGGTTTCTATAGACCACTCCCAATGAAGACACGGATAACTTAATGATTGGTTGTGCACGTGATGCTTGTCGTCCTCAGCAGTCCGAAATCTGGTCATACAGGTGATGGCTCAGTGTCAATGAACCACCGATAGCTTGTTTGCCATCCTGGCTGACATTGGATATAAGGGTGCTAGTGGTACCTTGGGGTTGTCCTGTGTCTTCAGAGGTGGTGGATGGGATGCTGCAAAGGGACTGGAAGACGCTACCCTCGTCATCCGCTGCAGCTGCATTGGAGCCGCTGGACATACTGCGACACATAACTGCAAAGTGATGTAGCTTGTTACACCTTCGACAGGTGTGATTAAATGCCGGGCACACCTTTTTCCTTATGAAGGATGGAGCTTTCTTGCCATGACCATTTCTACCACAGTAGGAACAGGCACTTGGTGAATTCGTGTCTAGACTGCTTTCCCATTTCGGTGGGGTGGCACTGACTTGTGTTTTATTCCTTTTATAAAGACTGTGAGTGGCGGCTGCGCCTTGTGAGTGAGTAAGTGTGATAGCAGAGCGCTTGCCAGCTTCTTTAGCCTCAA
Organism: Chionoecetes opilio; assembly: GCA_016584305.1. Taxonomy (NCBI): domain Eukaryota; kingdom Metazoa; phylum Arthropoda; class Malacostraca; order Decapoda; family Majidae; genus Chionoecetes; species Chionoecetes opilio. The sequence goes on along the minus strand of JACEEZ010004832.1, from coordinate 92,641 downwards.
TAAATTTGAACATCTCCTCAAGGGGCATTTCTTGGTTAGGGTTCCCCAATAGGTCAAGCTGTATTTCACTGTCATTCAAACCTCTGGCTAACACATCTCGCAAGATCTCATCTGTGTAATGAACATCAGTATTACAATTCTGGCACTGTAGCACGAACTTACATACATTGGCCTGACCTTTGATACGAGCTCCGAAGGCACGTATTGGTTCATCATGATCTTGTGTCATGTTATGCAATGTGAATCTAGCTACCATTGCGTTTTCTTCTCTGACAGCGAGTTTTTTCATAGCTGCAAGCACAGACTCCTCTGTTGCCTCTGCCAGACTTGTGACAGCGGATCTGGTCAGGTCTCTACGTAAGCCATCTTCACAGCATTCTAGCAGCTGTATGATCATTTCCTGTACTGTGACCTTTGTAGCCGAGACATACTCCTTCCATCGAGTTAAAAAGTAAGACCATTCCTCACCTGATCCGCCAGATGATATTGTGGGTCTCTTGACTTTCTCTACCTTGACCATTTGTGGGGTGCTGTGTTCTGCTGTAGAGTGCATCTGTAGGAGTTGTACCACGATTGCTGCATCCAGGTCTTCCGTGGTAAACTCGCATCCAGTCACAGGGCAACATACGGCAGGCATGGTTGCTTGTAGCCGTGTAAAGCAGTGGGTACAGCTGGGTCAGGTGGTAGGTTTCACAGCCAGGGCCGAATAGTCGGGACCATAAATAGGTATTGAAACCATTTGTCGTGCACATGAGGTTTATTCCATGATGACAATGTTCACGACTGGAATAACAGAATACATTCATTAGACAATGCCCATAACATTCAGTAACCGTAATATGACCATGAACATAATACATCCTTTATTGTCTTCACATTAACGTACCTATTGTATAGTGTTAACGGCACGTGGCTGGAGAGCCAGGAGCGGTTATGTATATTGACTTCGCTTACTCCCTGAGTGGCGACGTGCGCTCTCTCTCCGGTGGGTAACAGAAGACGGTATAGGGAGTTCTATATCGATATGCTCTACATATCAACTATAGCAATGTACTCCTTGGAATCCAAGGTCTCCATATATAATTTATCCACTAATTTGGACATTTGGGTCTTTCTCATTGTCCCGTTAACATTGTATATGGGCAAACATTCATCTGTCACTCGATATTCCATCACGTTAATGAGGTTAAACTTGTCGTCGTGTGCTTCTGCTAGTGCTATGATGGACGCCATTGCCTTGTTCTCCATGGCCTCTGATTTGGTAGCCTTGTCAATATTGTCACCTATGACAGGTGGTGGATTACTGAAGTTCCGTCGTGAGTTTCTGTGCACCGTAGAGTAAAATGGTATATTGTCACTCAACATGCGGTCATTACAGAATATACTGAACAGATCTTCACCATCGTGATGAGCAGACTCGAAGACCACTTATGAGGTTATTTATTTAGTTAACGCTAATTTATACATGGTGCTATTTCATTTATCAGATAACGAAATATACAAGTAAGTAAATAACATCATCAATCGGGAAAATTACCCGATTGATGATTTTATTTATTTATTTAACGCTAATTTATGCATGGTTCTAACTCATTTATCAGATAACAAAATATAGCAATGGAAAGCTAATACAATTGCGCTTCTATTGATACCCTTCATGATAAAAGTTGACTAGCAAAGTTTTAAATGGCGAAGAGTTGAAGTGAATATTAAGTTCATGCATATTTCTTCAGAGTCTCGTAATGGCATTTGTTTAGTGTGTTTTACTGTTTTTTATTTGATAATATTATAGAACAAATATTTACGAAGATTACAATATATCATATATACTGATAAACCAGTCTATATGATAGTCCATAGACCACTATACCTCTTTGTCGGGCGGGCCGCGGGCCGCTATGCAGCCTGGCAATTTCAAAACATTGTCGCGTGAACAGTCCAGAGATATAGTGGTCTATGGTTGAGCTGATAGGAAATGACATATTTATTACATGGAAGTATATTTTGTTTTATGTGAAGAAAATACTAAGGCGCCACATCGTTTCCCATTAACATTTTTTAGACCCTTGGTACTTCTGTTGATTACTGATTAGAGTAAATTTCTGGTCCATGAGTAATTTTCGGCATATTATGTAATTTATTTGTATGTTTTTTTGTGGACAATGAAATATCTATCTAAAATATCTATCTATAATAATATAACTCCAATGAATTCTAGCGCATTTATTGGAAATCGTTGACGTTGAGACAGCTAGCTTGGCCTCAAAATCCTCCTTTTGGCACCTGATCCACAACAAACTGTACAGTTTCATGGCACCACGGGCCACACACCTCAGTGTATTTTTTTTTTTTTTTACAACACAAAGGACTAGCCAAGGACAAAGAAAAGCCCGCTTAGTTACCAGTGCCTATAAAGATGACTCGACGATCATCGACTACCTCTCCTATCGGGCGAGCTCAGTAGGCTGAGGGTGGATATAGTGGGATTCTCTGAGACGAGGAGGCCTGGCAGTGGTGAGACTAGCAGTGGGGGTTACACCTACTACTGGTCCGGCATGAGCAATGGTCACCGTGTACGGGGAGTAGCTATAGGCATCTCCAGCAAACAGCAGCCGTCAGTTGCTGAGGTTACTCCGGTTGATGAGCGTATAATGCGGGTGAGGATGAAACACACTCTGGGTTTCATGTCTCTTGTTGTAGTGTACGCTCCTACCGAGATGCGTAAAACTGAAGAGAAGGAGATGTTCTACGCCAAACTCGACTCTGTATTAGACCAGTGTCCTCCTCGGGACACACTCATTGTCTTGGGCGATTTCAATGCTACTACTGGCACTGTGAGAAATGGCTACGAGTTGTGTGTTGGTCCCCATGGCTCTGGTACCAGAAACACCAACAGTTCTCTGCTTCTGAACTTTGCAAGGTCCAGAAGGTTGAGAATTGCAGGTTCTTGGTATCAGAGACCAGAGCTGCACCACTGGACATGGTATAGTAATGCCGGAGGGGTAGCAAAGGAGATCGACCACATCCTCGTTAGCACTCGTTGGAGGATCCTCCAGAACTGCAGGGTTTACCGGAGTGCTGAGTTCTGTGGAACAGATTACAGACTTGTTGTTGCTACACTTAAGCTTCATGTCAAGTACAGAAGAATCTCAAGAGGAAACCATACTGTGTTTCATCTTGAGAAACTGAAGGACTTGACATGTGCTCATGAGTATGCGGTGGCAGTCTCAAATCGGTTTGATGTGCTCGGTGCTCTCGGGGACCCTGTAGAACTGTGGGATACCTTCAAACGTGAAACTCTACAGGCTGCCAAGGAGTGTATTGGGGAACGCCCGAGGTCAAGGCGTGGTTTTGTCTCGACGGAGACGCTGGAAAAAATCGAGGAGAGTCGCGCTGCCAGGCTGTCTGGGAACCGGCACCAGCACAGGGCTCTGTCTCGCCGGACTAGAACCCTCCTGAGGAGAGACAAGGAGAGGTATGTCAGGAGTCTCGCTGAGGATGTCGAGGGTCATTTGAACGCTAATGACCTCCGACCCGCCTACCGAGCCCTGAAGAAGCTCCGTTCCAAGTCTCCTTCTCTGGCGAGTGCTATTCGAACAACAGATGGGCGCCTCGTGTCGGACATGGATGGGCAGATGGCTCGTTGGGCTAAGTACTTTGGGCTGTTGTTCACGGTGGACCCTCCAACTGAGCAGCTTCACACCCCTGGGTTACAGGCAGTGGATGCCGATCCTCCCATTGACGAAAGCGCACCCTCTCTTGACGAAGTCAGAGAGGCTGTAGCAAAGTTGAGGGGTGGGAAGGCAGCTGGTGTTTGTAATATCAGTGCGGAGCTCCTCAACGCTGTGGGTGAGGCCATGATCCACGGGCTGCATGCTGTCCTGACTGCCGTGTGGCAATCAGGTACCATTCCTCCTGACTGGAAAAGGGGGCTGGTCGTCCCTATCTGGAAAGGGAAAGGGGACCGTCAGGACTGCAACAATTACCGCGGTATTACACTGCTCAGCGTACCAGGCAAGGTGCTTGCCCATCTATTGCTGACACGGATTCGCAGCCATCTGGTGAAGCATCAGAGACCTCAGCAGTCTGAGTTCACGCCTGGTAGGTCAACAACGGACCGTATCCTAGCGCTTCGTGTCCTGGTGGAACGCCGACGTGAGTTTCGACAGGGGATGCTTGCAGCCTATGTTGATCTCAAGAAGGCGTTTGACTCAGTGCATCGTGAGTCGCTCTGAGATCTTCTGCGACTTCGAGGGATTCCTGCAAGGACTATTGGTCTGATAACTGGTCTGTATTCTGGGACTGAGAGTGCTGTGAAGTGTGGGGCAGGTGTATCCGGCTTCTTTCCTGTGAATACGGGAGTGAGGCAAGGGTGCGTCCTTGCCCCATCACTTTTCAACGCTTGTATGGACTGGGTATTGGACAAGGTTGTAGATCAAAGTGATTGTGGAGCATCTGTTGGCAACACCAAGATCACTGATCTTGTTTTTGCCGATGATGCAGTAATCTTTGCTGAGTCGCTGGAGGTCCTGGTGATGGCTCTCGAGGCGCTGCACGAGGAGGCAAAGCCTTTGGGACTTGAGGTCTCCTGGCTCAAGACCAAGGTCCAGGTGTTTGGAGACTTACTAGATGAAGCAGTACAGTCTGTTCATGCGTGTGGCGAGGACATTGAGATCTTGGAAAGTTTTACATACCTTGGTAGCGCAGTCCATAATGACGGCGGGTCACGTCAAGAAGTCTTACGGCGGATTGGCATAGCCCACGGTGTTATGGACTCGCTCAGCGGAAGTATTTGGCGTTGTCGGTACCTGTGCAGAAGGACAAAGATCCGGATCTTCAAATCGCTTGTGATCCTTGTCTTACTCTATGGTTGTGAGACATGGACACTAAATAGTGACTTGAAGAGACAAATGAATGCCTTTGGTAATAAGTGTTTTCGCAGAATCATGGGGTATCGCTGGGATGATTACGTGTCAAATCAGCGATTGCACCGTGAGACTGAATCGTGGCCTATTACCTGCAGAGTCGGTCAGCGCCAACTTCGGCTATATGGGCATGTGGCACGCTACCCTGAAACCGATCCTTCCCATCGGGTTGTATCTGTAAGAGACAATCCGGCGTGGAGGCGGCCAAGGGGGCGCCCACAAGGCTCGTGGCTGGGGCAAGTTGATGTTTCTTGTCGAGAGCTGCTTGGTATGGGAAAGGAGCCTGCATGGAAACTCGCGCGTGGTGACCCCCGGGAGTGGCGTCGTAGGGTGGGCGAGGCGACGCGCCCCCAGGCGTATGCCCCCAAGGATTGATTGATAAAGATGACTGTAAGAGCATATAGAAAGGGGGTTGAGCCAATTTAGTTCGGGAGGTGTCTTGTTACTCCTTTCTTGAAAAAAAATTGTCGTCGGAAGGTGGAGAATAAAAACAGAAAGAGTGTTCAAGAGTTTACCAGTGAAGGGCATGGAAGAGTGAAGATACTTGTTAAGTTTTTGCAATGGACATGAGAAATTGGAGCGAGCGCGGAGGGGNAAATTTTGCCCCTTCCCGATTTCGTATTTTGGACGGAAAAAGGAATTTTGGCCCTACCAAAATTTTTTAAAATTGTTTGTTTTGGGTCCCCAAAGGGGGCCGGTACCCCCAAGAAACCCCACATTCTCCTTTTGACTTTGCAAGGTCCAAAGGGTTGAAATTGCGGGTTCTTGGTATCAGAACCAGCGCCCCGGGCTGGTATGGTAATCCCGGGGAGGGTGAAAAGGAGATCGCAATCCTCGTTACTTTTTGGATCCCCCAAAACTGCAGGGTTTTTTACCGGATGCTGAGTTCTGGGGAAACAGATTACAGATTTTGTTTTTGCTAACTTAAACCTTCATTAAAGTAAAAAAATCCAAAGGAAACCATCTTGTTTCTTTTGGGAAAAACAAAGGACTTGACTGTGCTCATGAGTAGGCGTGCAGTCCAATCTTTTGATGTGCTGGGTGCCCCGGGGGGACCCTGAAAGAACTGTGGGAAAACCTTCAAAGTGAAACTCTCGGGCTCCCAAAGGAGTGTATTGGGGAACGCCCGAGGCCGGGTGGTTTTGCCCTGAGGGGGAACGCGGGGAAAAAATCGAGGAGGTCGCGTTTCCAGGCGTGGGGGAACCGGGGACCACACAGGGCTCTGTCTCGCCGGACTAGAACCCTCCTGGGGAAAGACAAGGAAGGTATGTCGGGATCTCGCTGAGATGTCGAGGGTCTTTAAACGCTAATGACCTCCGACCCGCCTACCGAGCCCTGAAGAACCCGTTAAAGCTCCTTCTTTTGGCGAGTGCTATTTGAACACAGATGGGCGCCTCGTGTCGGACATGGATGGCAGATGGCTCGTTGGGCTAGTACTTTGGGCGTTGTTCACGTGACCCTCCAAATGACAGCTTCACCCCTGGGTTACAGGCAGTGGATGCCCCGAAAAACCCCCCTTGACAAAGCGCAAAACCCCCTCTTGACGAATCAAGAGGCTGTAGCAAAGTTGGGGTGGGAAGGGACTGGGTTTTTTAATATCTGGGCGGAGCTCCTCACGCTGTGGGTGAGGGGCCCTGATCCACGGGCTGCATGCGTCCTGCTGCCCTTGGCAACAGGTACCTTCCTCCTACTAAAAAGGGGGGTGGGCTCCCACGGAAAGGAAAAGGGGGGCCGTCAGGGCTGCAAAAATTTTCCGCGGGATTACACGCTCAGCGTACCAGCAAGGTGCTTGCCCATCTTTGCTGACACGGATTCGCAGCATCGGTGAAGCTCAGAGACCTCACAGTCTGAGTTCACGCCGGTAGGTCAACAACGGACCGTATCCTACGTTCGTGTCCCGGTGGAACGCCGACTGAGTTTCGACGGGGGTGCTTGCGCCTATGTTTCTCAAGAAGGCGTTTGACTCAGTGCATCGGATCGCTCTGAGATCTTTTGCGACTCGAGGGATTCCTCAGGATATTGGTTTATAACTGGTCTGTATTCTGGGACTGAGATGTTTGGGGAAAGTGGGGGCGGGTTTTCCGGCTTTTTTCCTGGAAACCGGAGTGAGCAAGGTGCGCCTTGCCCCATCACTTTTTCAACGCTGGGTATGGACTGGGTTTGGCAAGGTTTTAGACAAAGTATTGGGGAGCATCTTTTGGGAAACACCAAGATCACTGATCTTTTTTGGGGGGGGGGCCGATGATGCAGTAATTTTTGCTGAGTCGTTGGGGGTCCTGGTGATGCTCTCGAGGCGCTGCAAGGAGGCAAAGCCTTTGGGACTTGAGTCTCCGGGCTCGGGGCCAAAGGGTCCGGGTGTTTGGAGACTTCTAATGAAGCGTACGTCTGTTCATGGGGTGTGGCGAGGACATTGAGTTTTGGGAAATTTTACATACCTTGGTACGCAGTCCATAATGACGGCGGGTCACGTCAAGAAGTCTTCGGCGGATTGGGATAGCCAGGGTTTTGGGCTCGTCACGGGGTATTTGGCGTTTTTCGGTACCTGTGCGAAGGGCAAAGATCCGGAAAATTTTAAAACGCTTTGATCCCTGTCTTACTCTATGGGTTTTGAGCATGGGCACAAAAAGTGACTTAAAACAAATGAAAAGCCTTTGTAATAAGTGTTTTCGCAGAATCATGGGGGTAGCTGGGATTTACGTGCAATCCGATTTTCACGTGGACTGAATCGGGGCCTATTACCTGCAAGTGGGTCGGGGGGGGGCCAACTTGGGTTGGGGGCATGGGGCACGCTACCCGAAACCGATCCTTCCCATCGGGTTTGATCGTAAGAGACTCCGGCGTGGAGGGGCCCAAAGGGGCCCCCACAAGGCTCGTGGCGGGGCAAGTTGTGTTTCTTGTCGAGACTGCTTGGTATGGGAAAGGAGCCTGCTGGAAACTCGCGCGGGGTGACCCCCGGGGATGGCGTCGAGGGGGGGGCGAGGCACGCCCCCCCAGGGTACCCCCCAAGATGGATTGATAAAGATGCTGAAAGAGCATATAAAAAAGGGGTTTGAGCCTTTTGTTGGGGAGGTGTTTTGTTACCCCTTTTCTTGAAAAAAATTTTGTCGCGGAAAAGGTGGAAAATAAAAACAAAAGAGGTTCAAGAGTTTACCAGTGGGGCAGGGAAGAGTAAAGGGAACTTTTTAATTTTTTGCACTGGAAGATGGACAGGATAAGGATGGAATATAAAAGTCTTGGCAGGGGGAGGCCGCGGGGGGGGGAGGCATGCGTTACAAATTCAGAAAGCATGAGCACGAAAATAAAAAATAAAATAGCAAATAACAAAATTGCGCGATGACTTAGCAAAGAAGCGATGTTGAAAACTTTGAGACAGTCGGTCAGAGAGGAGTTTTTTTTTTTTTTTTTTTTTTTTTTTTTTTATAATTCCTCAGAGCCATAGTGATCAAACCGCTGCAGCTTAGTGTTGGGCCAAAAGCCACCACCACCGGGAGGGGGGTCACAAACCACCGGCGAACACCCGGTACCCATTCACTGCTGGGTGGACAGGGGCTCGAGTTTTAAGAAAGATCACCCATCTATTTTTCGCTCCGCCCGGGATCAAACCCCGGGATTTTCCCCGGTTTGGGGAGCCGAGCGTGCTAACCACTACACTATGGAGTACCCCGACGTTGATGTAGACGTTGATGAGACGAAAAGTTTTTGATTCTACCCTGTTGAGGAAAGCTGTATGAGTGGATCCCCCCCAAACAGGTGAGACATACTCAATACATGGGCGGATACGGCCCCTGTACAGAGCAAGCAACTGGGAGGGAGAAAAAATTGGACACAGACGCCAGAGGACACCTAACTTCTTAAAAGTTGTTTTAGCAAGAGATAAGATGTGAGATTTCCAGTTCAATTTTTTTTTTAAGGATAGTCCATGAATGCTCATTGTAAAAGAAGAAGACAGTTGAGTTTCATTGAAGAAGAAGGGATAGTTGTCTGGTAGATTTTGTCGAGTAGATAGTTGAAGAAATTTGATTTATGAGTCATTGAACACAAAAAGCTAGGTTTGCTTTGTCCCAATCAGAAATTCTAGAAAGGTCAGGAGTTAGGATCTCCGTGGCATCTCTCCGTGAGTCACTTAGTTCCTGTTGAGTTGGACGCCTAATGAACGACGTTGAAAGATGCAGGGTAGAATCATCAGCGAAGGAATGGATAGGGCATTGAGTTAGACTTAGAAGATCATTAATGAATAATAGAAAGAGTGATTGATAGGACAGAACCCTGAAGAACACCACTATTAATCGACTTAGGAGAAGAAGAATGCCCGTCTACAGTAGCTGCAATAGAACGGTTAGAAAGGAAACTGAAGATGAAGGGGCAGATAAAAGGATAGAAACCGAATGATTGTAGTTTAAACATTAAGGATGTGTGCCAGACTCTATCAAAAGCTTTTGATAACACTGGGGAACAATTTGAAGAAAAAAAAATTGTTGAGTTAGATTTTTGAGCTTTTTTAGACTAAAATTGGCATGCTGATTCCAAACTGTAGTCAGTTTTTTTCTAGCACGTCAAGTTTTTTCTCCACAGCTTACCCTCCAGATAAGCAAAATTCCACTTGTGAGCTGTAGTAAAACTTGCCAGCTGATTACGATTTAAATCATCGAGAGCTATGTGGCAACTTGTTTGTGCAGTTACAATTGAGACAGTGCGGTGAGAAGTGTGTGCGCTCCCAATAGGTCAGTACTATCAATATCTGCAAACAGAAAGCTGGATAGTAGGAATTAGGAGATTTGTTAGGCTTTTCTCTTAACCTTGTAACAACATACCATTGTAATTTCTATTTCGTTTTATGCTGGTTTTTTTGTTTTCAAAGCTTGTAACTATTCCAGTTTAGTGTTTTTTTACATAGGTATAATATTCTTTTGTTTCAGATCATGTCTGCTCCTGCTACGTCTCGTCCCTAAATGCCTAAACAACCCTGCTCCTTCTGCTATAAAATTTTGGTAGTTTTCAACCCTTCCAAGTCAGAGGGCAAGCATCAGCGTATTTGCAAACAAACATATTTCGCATATTTTTAAAGTGAAAACTCGGTGATCAAGACAAGCTATGGGCCCCTCACCCAAAGTGTGCAAGCAGTGTGTTGAGAGATTACGGATGTGGACCAAAGGAACACGTGAAAAGTTGGCATTTGGTATCCCATGTTTGGCGAGAGCAAAAAGATATTCCACAGACTGTTACTTTTGTTTAGTGAAAACATCAGATTTAACAAGAAAAATAAAAGTAAATAGAATATCCTAATCTACCGTCACTATAAGACCAATGCCTCATTCAGCTGAAATTCCGTGCCAGTTTTCGAACAACTACTCCTCCCAGAAGATCTGAGTGATGTTGAAAAACGCAGTGACAGCAATGATGGGAGATTTTGACATTTACGAGGGGTTTAGTTCGTAGGGGATTTGATCAGCACGAGTTGAATGATTTAGCACGTGATTTGGGCCTATCCAAAAAGCTTCAGAAATACTACATCAAGACTGACGAGAAAACATACTTGAACAAGGAGTGAAGGTATCATCTTTCGAACCCAAGAAAGTACATTTCTGCAGTATTTTCGAAGTGCCAGGGGTTTTTTGGGTTTTTTGGGCCTTTAACCCTTCCGGGTTTTACTAAAGGGAATTGGGTTTTAAATTTCTACAATCCAAAAAAATGGCGATTGTTTATTGATAGCTAAAAGCGGATTTGAAGTTTTGTCCTTCTACAAAATGGAAATTTGTTTGGCGCGGGTCCAAATTTGGGCATTGGGTCTGTTTTTCGTGAAGAATATGGAAAATGTAAAAGACCCCTTTGAGTTTTTGGGCAATATGCCCAAACACAATTGGTTTCGCTGTGTTGCCCTTTAAAATGGTGTCCTCCTTCGGGGTAAACCCCCCAAGGGGTTGGATACACAAAGATCCCTGTTTTCCCCTCTGTATGGGGGATGAAAGAGCTCGAGAAAAGGCTTTTTTTTCAGACGTAGGGGCCCTTTCCGAGATCTATTTAAAAGGGGGAGATCCTAACTTGTAGGGGGGGGTGGGGTCACACAAAGGGGGGGGAATCACCGTACAAAAGGCTACAACGCAAAAATTTAAAATTAAAATTTCGCCCCCCCCATCCCACCACGGATGCGGCGCCCCCCTCAGTGGCTACGGGCGAGCCCCGGGGTAGCGTAAAGCGCCCACCTCCGTTTTTTACCATTTTTAAAAATTTTTTTTTTCGATGTTCCTTTTTACTTTTCGCCGTTCTTATATAGTGTCCATTCGGCTGTGAGGGCGTGATTCTTTTGGGAAAGTTGCAATACGAGGAAATAAACCGTTTGAAATGTTATTGAGTAAAAAAGATTTTGCACCCTTTTCGAACGGGCCCGGGCGGGGGCTTATTTAAAAAAAAATTTGGGGGCGCGGGGGATAAACGTATTTTGGGAAGGCGGGGGATCCCGTACGGGTAAAAATTTTAAAAAAAAAGCTTATTTTGAAATCCCTACAAAAACATAAAAAACATTGTTGACTATGTTATTTTCGCATGATTTTAAATGGTGGTGGTGAACTATTTCCCATTAATTTAAAATGGAACGGGTTTTTTTTTTGGGGGCAAAAAAGTTGAAGGTATTGGTATTAAATTATGATGCTATATCATGTTTTTAAATGCAGAACACATAAACTAACTATTATTAATTGATTTATGTTATTAAATAAATTCTAAAATTTAAATTTTTTTTAGGGGTTTAAAAAAACTTTAACACTGCATTTTTTCCCCGGGGCAGGGAACTTTCGGTGATCCCCCGCATAAACTACGTTTTTTTGGAAAATCTATATTTTTTAAATACTTAGAAAAACTAAGAAAAAGGGGACTGACTATGCATATTACATGATATTAAATTTGGTGGTGGTGAACTAGTCCCTTTAAATTAAAGGGAAAACAGTGTTTTTTTTTTTTTGGGTGAAAAGTTAAAAAGGTAAATTGGTATTAAATTATGATTTATTTTTGGTGTTATTTGGGGCTATAAGCACGGGAAACTAACTATTATATAAGTAAATTTAAATGTTATTAGAAATGTTTCCCTAAAATTTTAAAATTTTTTAAATTTTTTTAAAAAAAACTTTTAAACATGCAAAATTTTGGGGGGGCATGACGTTCGTGACCCCCCCCTATTTTTTGCCAGACTCAAAAGCCCCCCAAAAAAAATAGGGTGGCCCATGCAAAAAATCGCCTCTCCCTTTAAAAAAATACTAAGCTAAGCAAACCTAAACAAAAACCAACCTAACTAGGGGCATAAATTTCTTATGTCATTAACTCTTTTCAGATCTAACCTAACCTCCCCCATCCCCGTCATCAATGCCTCGCAAATATTAAAGGAAAGCGACAAGCAGTTTGCCCCGGACTGACCGGGGAGGTTTCCCTTTTAAAGCACCGCTTTGGGCCACTACCCTCCCAGCCTAAAAGAAGCCCCCTGACAGATTAAACCCTAAAGAAAAAAACTCTTCGAAAGTTGCTCTATTTAGTTCCATATCCCCCCAAAGGTCTTTTTTATGACCTCACCCCAACTTTTTCTTTGGTCCCCCTGGGTGAGGTCTTTGCAAAAAAAACCTCAGGGAAAAGCTTAAGGGCCCTCTGATTTATAGTTTTTAAAAATTTTATTCTTTTTTTTTGGGTGGCTTTTTTTGCCACCCAAGGGGCCCTTTTTCTAAGTCCAAATTTTAATTTTTTTGTTAAAGGTGCCTTAAAGGGGCGCTCTATTTATTTTTTTTTTTGTAAACCTTTTGTTGCCAGCAAGGGTTTTTTTAACCCCTAATTCATTTCTTTTGTTACAGGACCCCCTTGATCTATCGAAGAAGCTGTCGGAGGGGATTCCTTTTAGGCTGTTGTTTCCCCGTAGAAATGGGGTTTTTTCCCCCCCAAAAAGGAAAATACATTTGCTGATTTTCCTTCCCACCCCAGACAAGATGTTCAAACAACGGCCTGCCCATGAACAAATGTGCTTTAGGTTTGGTGTACCAGTATGCCAAGCTTGGGAGCAAGAGCACCCCTTCCCTGCCGGGAAAAAGAGAAAAGGGCGAAAAGGGGACTGGTACTACCCCTTCATAAACCGTCATCCAAACCTTGTATTAAAGGGCTCCGGAAGGCTTTTTCCATTCCCAAAGGATTGTTCCCTTTCAACAAATCAATGTGGAAACCTTCTTTTAAAGGCTTCCCCCATTACTTTGGAAAAGTACACTTTCCCACGCCGGCCCGGGGGGGGGGGTTATAAAAATTTGGATGAGATTCATTGTCGACTGTTATGAACCCTTCAGGTTTTGGTGTGTGCGGGGGGCCCAGCCAGAAAGCCACGCAGGTAACTCGAAAAACGCGGTGACAGCTTTGACGTTTGGGGGCTTTTAAAAAATGCTGGGGGGCATCCATCCCTCCGTTTTAAAATTTTCCCAGATGCCGATGGAATCCCCTCCATAAAAACCGATCTTTTTTCCCAAAAGGGGAATATTCCCTCCTAGGGCGGGAAATAATGGTAAATGTTTTTTTTCGTGCAGACACTTCGGGCATCTCCATGAGAATTTTGGGTTTTTCCCTGAAAGAGAACAAGATTCTTCTGATCTTTGGAAAATGCTGAATGCCCACATAAAACATTCGGGCCTGTTGATTTGCGATAATGCATGGAGGGGATTTTTTCCCTTTGCCTCCGCATACAACAAAACAAACCCCCGCCTTTGGGAAATGTGTTTGTCTTTGGTCCCTTTAAGACTTTTCCTTTGGCGTGCCCTACGAACAAACCCCGCGCTCAGGGAACCCTAAGGGAGCACATCAGTCCCAATTTTCCAGATTTTTGCTTCGAGGCGGGCCCAAAGCCCTACCCCCTCCAACTTCTCAGTGGTTTTTGGGGGGCGGGGGGGGTTTTAGGGCCATTTCAATCGAACATTTTCCCCCAGATGATGTTTTGTAGGAGCCCCTTTTAAACCCGGGAGCGACCGGCACCACCAGAATTTGTAGTGAAGTTCCCTCCAACTTTTTTCCCTGTTTGGGGGAATTCAGATGGAGAGGAGCGCTGCTGAAGGCCTTTCCCTAAAGAACTATACCCCTTCCCGCTGTGTCTCCCGGGGCTAGTTTATGTGCCTGCCCCCCGGGGCCCCAGCCGACGACCCCGGGGGGGCCACCCCGAGCACCAGCACGACGGGAGCCTGCCCCCCCGGGCCCCCCAGCACGCAAAAGCCTGCCCCCCCGGGGGCCCCACACGACCCCCCCTTTGCCACCCGGGCCCCAGCACGAAAAACCCTGCCCCCCCGACCCCCCGCACGCAGAGCCTGCCCCCCCCGGGCCCCAGCAGATGAAACCCTCCCAACCCCGGGCCCAAAACACAAAAACGCACCCCTCCCACCCCAGGACCCCCTTTCCCTCAACAACAGATTTTAACCCCCAAGGGGTGTCGGGCCGTTCCCAAAAGGCTAAATCCTCGCCCTTTAAAAAATGGAAAGGGACGGGGGGGGGCGGGCCTGCTTTTTAAAAACCGGGAATGAGGAGGCAATATCTGACCTAAAGGTTTTAAAGGCCCGAGAAGGGGCCCAAAACTGGAAAAAAAAAAGGCCGGTAAAAGAAAACATTGGGAAAGAAAAAGGGCCCCACCAGGGGGAAAGAAGTCTTTTGCCTGCCCCCGGGGAAGACCCCACTGACGAGGAGGGGGTTTATGTTTGTCCGACTTCGCTGGACGACCCCTCCGAGTATTTCCGGATGAGGTGGACAACAGGGCCCCCGGCTGCAGCATCATACCCTTTTGCGGGCAAAAAACATCAAAAGGGGGGGGATTTTTCTTTTTCACCCTGAAGCTGGAGGGGGGAAGGGGGTGGGGGCACATTAGGGGGCTATGTTGCTCAGGGTTTGGGCCATCAGGAGGAGGGAAAAATTTAAACCCTTTTTTTTTTTTTCCCCCGGATGAAGTCCGCTAACACCCGAGAAAACTTTCCCCTTTTTCCCTCCCATCCTAGTGAAGCTTCTGTTGACCCGAACAGGAAGGGTTTTCCTGGTGACCTTTCCAAAGGGGATCACCCAAAAGGCAGGCTGACCCCGGTGAAGGTGTTTCCCCCCCCCTTCATGCCTTCATGATGCACCCTTTTGATAGTGGGGCATAAAAATACCCTAGACCTATCTTTTAAAAAATCTATTTTTTTATTCTTTTCTTTTTATTTCATCACCTAAAATAATTGGGGGGGTCTAGGCTTAGATATATTTTTTAATTTTTAGGGAAAAAAAAACAATAATGTTTGATGTAAATGATTTTAAAAATTTCATAAAGGGGCCCCCCCAACCCGGGTCCGGTGTCCCCCCTCGTTGGGGGGGCCCCCGTGAATGACTGGGTTTTTTGCGTTAAAAATGAAGGGGACTAAATTATTGCTTCAATAGCTTTTTTTTTAAATGTGAAAACTATGGAAATGAAAAAACCCAAAAACTTGGAAAAAAATAAAACAAGTGTGGTGGGATGTGGGTATATTTTTTTTTTTTGAATACCCCTGTATTCCCATTTTACTTTTTTTCCTATTTGGAAAAAAGAATAAATCATATTTTTTTATTAGGGGTACTACATTTTATTCATATGAAGTTTTGGGAAAATAGGGCCGGGGCCGGTAGGTGTCGTCCCGGGCTGGTTTTAGGGTACCCCAAACCGCCCCTGATTTCGGGGACCCGGAAAAGATAAAATATGTTTCGTGTAAAAACTTGTATATCCCAACCCGCAGGAAGTGTGTGTTTTCTGTGTTGGGCTGCCTGTATCCAACCCTTTTGAGAAATGCACAAACCGCACGGTGTGGGGTTATATCAAACCCTAGGGGGACCAAGGGTGCTGATGCTGACCGCCTCCCCTGGCCTGGGAAAAGTTCGGACTGGAAAACCCAAGGTTTTTCCCGGGCCAAAATTTCCTTTTTATTCTGCCAACGGGTCGGAAACAGCTAGAACAACAGGAACGCGACACCAAGAACATCCGATAGAAGACTCCTTTGAGAGTCCGTGTGTACAAAACATACCTGTGTGTGTGTGGGGTGGTTTTACCTTGTCACGTAAATAATTGTTTTCCCGAACCCCTTTGATAAGCATTATTTTTATTGCCCTTTTTAAAGAAACCCCCTTACATTTTATTTTTTCAACTTCACAGTGTACATTATATTATAATATATAATATATTATATATTATATAAAATATAATATATATATATTTTATAATATAATGTTGTTTTTACTCATTCCCCTTTGGGACTTACAATCTTATACTTACATAAAACCGCTTTGAAACCCCGGGTTTGCCAAAAATCACCTTATAGATGTGTTAAATTTTGGGCCCGGAAAACAAGTTACCTGCCTGTCAAGAGAGGGATCACTGGCAATCATCCCTACGGACAGTGACTCTGTATTTTAATTTGGGGTTTACCCCCCCGTTAGTTGGAAGTTACCCTTTTAAAAAACAAGACAGAAAAAGGGGAACATGGGGACTGCGCCCTTCAACCTCCCCTCCCCCGCCCCCCCTAGTTCAAAACCTTAAATATTTAAAATAACTGTTTTTAAACTATTTAAAGGGAAGAAAGAGGGGCGAATGTTTTTGCTGCGCGTGGCCCTCGGGGCTCACTTTCCTTGGGATTAGCCCTTTGAGCCCGTTTGGATGAGGACCCGTTTTCCCCGGGGCCAGGGGGTTTGTGTGACATCCGGGGTTTCCAAAAGTTACCTTCCCCAGGTTTCCCCAGGTACCCATTTTTTCAAACCCCAAAAAGGGGGGAAGAACCGCTGGGATTTGGGTGGGCGCAGACTTTTCCCCGGGGGCCGGGTCCCCCAACCAGGGCCCGCAGATTTGTAGCCAGGGACGCTAGCCACTTCACCACGGAGGCGAAAGTTTTTTAAACAAATTTCTGGTATTTTAAACGCTGAATTTCGAAGCACGGGGAAAAGCGATTAATGTACTGCATATTTTTTTTGGGTTTTTTTTTTTAATGTCCCCAAACCAAGTATTCACTGTCCCCCCGAAAATAAGAACACGTACACGCCGACGTGAATAATTGGAAAAACTCGCCCCCGCGGGGTGAAATTTCCCATATGGGGAGGGGTTTCCAGGTAAGTACAATCCCTCTGTGGGCCCCCCTCCTCTCTTTGGGAAATAAAAAATTGCAACAAACAAACAAAAAATGTGAAAAAAATACTACGTACCCATCCATCTCTTACAGTTTGTTAAAACAGCGTCACTGGCATATTCATTATTAATCATTATATAATTACTTACGGTTTTTACGAGTCCTTTTACATTTTGGTTTGGCAAATACACGCAGACATTGGGGGTAGCTTATACATTTACAACGGGGTGATCCCCCTTCTCCCTGACACGTATTTGGGAAGCCCCCCCCCCCCCCCCCTCTTCTCCCCTTTTCTCTCTTTCCTCTCTCCTTCCCCCTCCTCTCTTCCTCTCTCTTCCCCTCTCTTTCCCCCCTCTCTCCTCTCTCTCTCCCCTTCCCCTCTCTCTCCCACAAAAATCCCAAATAAACCGGGAAATGCGGGGTATTGGGAACAGGTGTGATTTCCAATTCATATCTAATATGGGAAATTTTCCCTTTTTCCCGGGCCCGTGTGACCAGGGCGAAAGTCCCGGGCGATATAGCCAAAAAGTACTGAAAAGATATATAATGTTTTTACTTTTACAGTTATTGCACCAATATGGGTTTTTCAAATTTTTTTATGTGTTTGGGATATTTTCTGGGGAAAAAACTTTTTTAACCAAAATAAGGGGGCAACTTGAAAGATTTATAAAATTCAAACATCGGTCCCTCAGTGCCTTCACCCGCAGTTCAAAAACACGAAGGGCATCTGGGGGCGTTATTTTTAATAACACGGGTGGCTCCCCCCCCCCCGCCAGTCCCCCCCAATATTATATATATATTATATATTATATAATATTATATATATATAATTATATTATTATATAATTTTATATATATTTTTTTTTTTTTTTAATATAATAATTTAATATATTATATATATTTTATATATATATAATTTTATATATATTTATATATATTATATATATTTATATATATAATATAAATTTAATATATATATTATAATATATTATATTTATTATAATATTATATATATATATATATTTATTTTTTAAATTTAAATTTATATATAATAAATTAATTTTTATTTTATATATTATATAATTATTATTTATAAAATTTTATTTATATATATAATATATATAATAATTTTATATTTAAAAATTTTTTTAATATATATATATATTATTATACATAAAAATTATATTATATTAATTCACATAAATTATTTTATATTCTTATTATATATAAATTTTTTTTAAAAATATATATATTTATATTTAATATTATATTAATATATATAATTTTATATTATATTATATATATATTTTTATATATATTATATTTATTATAATTTTTTATTATTAAATTATAATATTATTTATATAGTATATTAAAAATTTTTATTTTATATATATTTATATTTTTTTTTTATTATATATATATATATATATTTTATTAATTTATATATATATATAAAATATATATATATATAAAATATATTTAATATATAATATAAAATTTTATTATATATATTTTTATATATAAAAATTTTTTTATATATTTTAATATTTTAAGATTATATTTTATATTATATTTTAATATAATATATTTATATATATATATATATATATATATATAAAATATATAATAAATATATATAAAAATATTTTATATATATATATATAAAATTATATTTCATATTTATTATAAAATATAATATATTTTTTTTAAATTTTAAAATATTTAATATATTTATGTTAAATAGTTTATATATATTTTTATTAAAATATTTATATATATATTTTATTAAAATTATATAAAAATATATATATATATCTATATATATATATATAAAATTATTATTTATAATATATATATTATATTAATATATATATTAATATTAAATATAATATATATTTATATAAATTATAAAATATATAATATATTATTTTTATATTTTATAAAATTAATTTTTATATATATATTATATTAATATATATATATTATTAATTTTATATTATATATAATATTATAATATATATAATTTTAATATATTTTAAAAAATAATCATATATAAAATATATATATATTATTTTAATATATATATATTATATATATTTTAAAATTTATATATATCTATATATTATTATTTTTATATATTTTTAAAATAATTATATATATTTTAAAAATTTTAGGGGACTGGGGGGAAAGGGGGGGACGCCAGCCGTTGTTTTCAACTAACGCCCCCAGTGCCCTCTCGTGCTTTTTTAAAAACGGGCGGGGTGAAGGCACTGAGGGAAACCGATGTTTAAATTTTTATAAATCGTTCAATTTGGGCCGTTTTATTTTGATCCCTTAAAAATGGGGTTTTCAGAAAATTAAAACACAAAAACAATTGTAACCCATATTGTGTGCAATAACTGTAAAGTGAACATTATATATCGTTTCAGTACTTTTTTGGCTTATCCCCCTGACATCGTCCTGGCCCACCGGGCCCGAAAAAGGAAAATTTCCCTATTGATATGAATTGCATCACACACTGTTCCCATCACCGTTTTTCCCCGTACTTGCATTTTTGGCTGAGAGAAGAAAAGAGAGGGGAGAGAGAGAGAGAGAGAGAGAGAGAGAGAAAAGAAGAGAAGAGAGAGAGAGAGAGAAAAGAGAGGGGAGAGGGGGGGGGGGGGGGGGGGGGGGGGTTTGGCCATATCGTGTCATGCAAAAAGGGGGACTCAAAACTTTTGTAAATGTAGTAAGTTTACTCAATTTTCTGCGTGTTTTTGGGCCAAAACCCAAAAAGGGGAAAATGGCTCGTCATCACGTGTTTATAAAATGATTAAAAAATAAATATGCCGGGAAAGGGGCTGTTTTAAAAAAACCGGGAAAAGAGAGGGAGGGGTTTACGTAGTATTTTTTTCACATTTTTTTGTTTTTTGTTGCAATCTTTGGTTCTAAGAGAGGAGAGGGACACAGAGGGATGTACTGTACCTGGAACTCTCGCATATCGGAATTCACGCCGCCGGGGGGCGGTTTTCCCAAATTTATTCAGGGCCCGGCGTGAAACGTGTTTTTTAAAATTTTCGGCGCCAGGGCAATACTTTTTTGACATTACAGAACCCAATATGCTTTACTTAATCATTTTTTAACCCGTGCTTCTGCATTCGCGTTTAAATACCAGCAATTGTTTTAAACTCGCCTCCGGGGGGTGAATTGGTTTGCGTGCCTGGCTACAAATCTGGGGGCCCCTTTGGGGTTCGGACCCCGGGCCAGGACAATTTCGGGCGACCACCATCCCACTGTTCTTCCCCCCTTTTGGGGTTGAAAAAGGGTACCTGGGGAAACCTGGGAAGGAAACTGTGGTAACCCGGATGCCCACACAAACCCTTTGCCCCGGGGTCCCGGGTCCTCACCCACAACAGGCTCAAAGGGCTAATCCCACGGAAAATGAGCACCGACGGCCACGCGCAGCATAACTTCGCCCCTCATTTTTACCTTCAATAGTTTTAAACATTAGTTTCCCTATTAAGGTTAGTGAACTAGGGGGGCGGGGGGGGGGAGTTAAAGGGGGCGCAGTCCCCCTGTTCCCCTTTTTCGGTCTTGTTTTTTAAAAGGAAATTTCCCACAAACCGGGGGTCAACCCATTTAAAAAATACAGAGTCACTGTCCTGTGGGGATGATTCCAGTGATCCCTTTTTAAAGGGCCCGGAAAACTTGTTTTTCCTCCCCAAAAGTTACACATCTAAAGGTGATATTGGCTAATCGTGGTCGAGGGGTTTTTTTAATGTAATGTAAAAGTTTGAAAGTCCCAAAAAGGAACGAGTAAGACCCTACTATTATAAATATATATTTTATATAATATATAAAATATTATATTATATTATTATTTTAATATATTGAAAAATGTGAAGTTGAACAATAAAAATGTCAGGGGGTTTTTTTACAAAGGGCCAAATAAAACAAAATGCTTATCGCCGGTTTCAGAACATTTTTTTACGTGAAAAGGTACCCAACACACCACACGGTAGGGTGTGTACACCCAACTCTCAAAGGAGTCTTCTATCGAGTGCTTGGTGTCGCGTCTCCTGTTGTTCTAGCTTTTTCCCCGATCCGTTGGCAGAATATAATGATTTTGGGCCCGGGAAACCTCCTGGGTTTTCCAGTGCGCACTTTTCCCAGGCCAGGGAGCGGGGCCCACATCAGCACCCTTTGGGTCGCTACGCTGATAAAACTCACACCGTGGGGTTTTTGGTGCATTTCATCAAAGGTTTTGCTGATACAGGCAGACACCCCGACAACACACATCCTGCTGTTGGGATATACTAAGATTTTACACGTACATATATTATCTTCCAGTCCCGTACCGGGGGGGTTTGGGGGTACCCAAAACCCCACCCCGGGGAACAGACACCTCCCGGGCCCCCGGGCCCTATCTTGCAAATTTTCTCATGAATAAAATGTAGTACCCCTAATAAAAAATATGACTTATTCTTTTTCAAATAGGAAAAAAGTAAATTTTGAATACACGGAAAATTTAAAACCAAAAAATATATCCCCAACCCACACTTGATTTTGTTTCCATAGTTCTTGTATTTCATTTACACTATTTTTTCACATTTGAAAAGCTATTAAGCATAAGTGTTGTTTTCTTTATTCCGAAAAAAAACCCCAGTCATTCACGGTGTCCCCCCCACGAGGGGGGACACCGGATCAGGTAGGGGGGGGGCACCGTATGATATTTTTAAACTCATTTTTACACCCAAACATTTTGTTTTTTTTTTCCCTTTAAATAAACAATATGCTAAGCCAAACCCACCCACCATTATTATTAGGTGTTTAAAAATAAAAAGAAAACTAAATATAAAATAGCTTTTTATTAAAAGATAGGTCTAGGTATTTTTTTTCCACTATTCAGAAGGGGGCCTTCATGAAGGCATGCACGGGGGAAACCCCTTTCCCAGGTCACCGCCTCTTGGGGGTTTCCCCTTGGGGGTCACCAGGACCCCCTTTTGCACTGTTCTGGATAAACAGAAGCTTCATCTAGGATGGTGGGGAAAGGGTGAACGTGTCTCGGGTGTTGGGGAAATTCACCCGGGGGAAAAAAGGGGTTTAATTTTCCACCCCTCCATGAGGGCCCAAACCCCTGGGGCAACAAAAACCCCAAAAAAAAACCTAATTTGGGGCCCCACCCCCCTTTCCTCCTCCAGCTTCAGCTGAACCAGAACAAAGTCCCCCACCTTTGATTTTTTTTCGCAGGCAAAAGGGGAAATGATGCTGCAGCCCGGGTGCCCTCGTCGTCCACCCGCCCGAGAAACTGGGAGGGTCGTCCAGCTAAATTTCGGCCCATCATCAACCTCCTCCTCGTCAGTGGGTCTTCCCCCCGGGACAGGCACAGACTTTTTTTTCCGCTTTTGGACCCCTTTCTTCTTTCCCAATGTTTTCTTTTCAGCCGCTCCCCTTCTTTTTGTTTTCCCACCCTTCTGCCTCTTCTCTCCCTTCAACCCAGGTCAAATATTCCCCTCATTCTGGGTTTTAAAAATGCAGGCCCGCCCCCCTCTTCCGTCCCTTTCCATAAGGCGGGGGTTTAAACCCTTTTGGGGAACGGCCCTCCCACACCCCGGGGGTTTAAAGGGTCTTTCTTTTGAAAGGGTGTCCTGGGGGGGGCAGGGTGCGTCGTTTTTCGGGCCCGGGGTGGCAGGGGCTCGTGCGGGGGCCCCGGGGTGGCAGGCTCTGTCGTGCGGGGGCTGGGGGTGGCAGGTTTTTGCCCGTGCTGGGGCCCGGGGGGGCCGGGGGGCCCGTCGGGGCGGGGGCCCCCGGGGGGGCAGGCTCTGTCGTCCCTGGGGGCCCGGGGTGGCACTCTGTCGGGGGCGGGTGCTCGGGGTGGAAAGGCTCTGTCTTTGCGGGGGCCCCGGGGGTGGCGGGGCCACTTTCATCTAGCCTGGGAGACACAGCGGGAAGGGGTATAGCTTCTGGGGTTTGGGCCTTTTAAACCATTCCCGCTCCTCTCCACTAAAACTTCCTCCTCAAAAAGAATTGGAGAAACTTCCACTACAAATTCGGGGTTGGTGCCGGTGGGCTCGGTTACATGCGCTCCTACAAACACATCATCTGGGAAATTTTTTCCGATTGAGGGGCCAATACCGTCCCCCGGGAAAACCCCACTGAAATGTTGGGGGGTATTGGCTTTGGCCCCATGCCTCAAAAGGCAAACTCTGGCAAACTTTTTGGACTGTTTTTGGGTGCTCGTTAGGGGCTAAAGGCGCTTTGGTCGTTCATTTAGGGCCACGCAGGAATTTTAAAAGGGGACCAAAAAAACTCACATCCTTTGGCTGGAGTTTGTCTGTTGAAAATTGCGGAGGCAAGGAAAACAATCACGCCCCCCAGCTTTCGCAAACTCACAGGCTGAATTTCAGGTGACATTCGCATTGTCCTGATCAAAAAAAACCCCCTTTTTTTTTTTTTCTTTTTACAGAAGCCCAAATTTTCTCATGGAGATGCTGAAGTGTCTGCACGAAGCATTCACCATTCATCCAGCCCTGGGGATGAAATTTCCCCTTTTGGGAAACCCAAAGATCGTGTTCCCATGAGAGGGGGATTCCATGGGCCATCTGGGAATTATAAACACTGGAGGGAGGGGATTTCCCCACGGGCTTTTATAATGCCCAAAAAACGCAGCTGTCCCCGCGTTCACGATTTACCTGCGTGGCTACTGGCGGGCCCCTCTCGCACACACAACCTTGACTGGCTTCTAACTTTCCCCCCCCAATAAACCCTCTCATCCAAATTGAAATATCCGGTCCGGCTTGAATGTTCCCTTCTCCAAAGCAATGTGTAAGCCTTAAAAAAGGGTTTTCCCACATTGACTTTTTTTGGAAGGCAACAATCCTGGAAATGGACATCCTTTCCCGGGACCTTCAATCCAAGGTTTTGGATGAGGGTTCTTTAAGGCATAGTACCGGTCCCGGGGTCGCCTTTTTTCCTTTTTCCCCCCAGGCGCGGGGATGCCCCTTGCTCCCACAACTATGGCAACGGGTACCCCCATCCTACGACATCGTTCAGGGGCAGGCCGTAGAACACTTGTCTGCGTGGATGGTTAATCAAAATGTATTTTTCTTTTTGAGGGCTGAAAACCCTATTGCTACGGGGAACAACAGCCATATAGGTTTAAATCCATCCGACACTTCTTCGATAGATAAAGGCGTCCTGTAACAAAAGAAAAAAATTAGGGCTTAAAAGGGCCCCCTTTCTGGGGAACAAAAATTGACAAAAAAAAATAAAATAGAGCTCTTGAAGGCATCCTTTTAACAAAAAAATTTAATTAGGACTTAGAAGGCCTTGCGGGGAATAAAAACCCAACAAAAAAATGGAAAAAAATTTTTTTAAAAACTATAAAACAGAGACCCTTTTAAACTTTTCCCCCGGGTCCTTTTTTTCATGACCTCATCCCAGGGAGACCAAAGAAGAAAAAAGGGGTGAGGGCTCAAAAGACCTTGGGAAAATATGGAAAATAAAGAGCAACTTACACAAGAGTTTTTTTTTCTTTATGGGTTTAATCTTTTTCAGCGGCTTCTTTCAGGCTGGCAGCTAGTGGGGCCCCGGGGTTTCTTTAAAAGGGAGCCCCCAGGGCTGCGGTCCATCTTGCTTTTTCGCTCTTTTTCCCGACATAATTTTTCGAGGCATGATGACGGGGGATGGCGGTTTGGGTTTGGTTAGATCTTTAAAAAAGGTTTTAAAGAATAAGACATCATGCATAGTTTGGTTAGGGTTTGTTTAGGGTTTGCTTAGCTTAGTATTTTTTTACAGTGTAGGGCGATTCTTGCATGGCCACCATATTATTTTTTGGGGCTATGGTTCCCGGCAATATATGTGGGGGGTCACCGAACGTCATGGCCCCCCAAAAAATGCAGTTTTAAATGTTTTTTTTTAAACCCTAAAAAAAAAATTTAAATTTTAGAATCATTCTAAAAACATAAATCACTTATTAATAGTTAGTTCCCTGTGCTTTTTGCATAAAAACCTGAAAAAACATCAAAAATTTAAAAACCAATCACCCCTTTAACTTTACACCAACAAAAAAACCTGTTTTCCCTTTAATTTAAAAGCCATTCAAACCCCCACATTTAAAATCATCTAATTTTGCAAAAGTCAGTCACTTTTTTTTTTATTTTTTTTCCAAAAATATTTAAAAAAAATAGATTTTCCAAAAACGTAGTTTAAAGCGGGGGATCCCGAAAGTCCCTGCCCCGAAATATGCAGTTTAAAATTTTTTTTTTAACCATAAAAAAATTTAAATTTTAGAATCTTTTTAATAACATAAATCACTTATATAATAGTTATTTTAGGGGCTTATAGCATAAACACTTTATATAGCATCTAATTTTTAAAACCAATCACCTTTAACTTTTTGCCACAAAAAAACCTGTTTCCCTTTAAAATTTAAAAGCCCTAGTTCACCACCACCATTTAATATCATGCCCAAAATTTTCCCTAGTCAATCACTGTTTTTTATGTTTTTGTGTAGGTATTTCAAAAGATATGCTTTTTCAAAATTTCACTGTTTCGTTTAATTTCCCCCCCCTTTTACCCCTACGGGTTTTCCCCCCCCGCCACCAATTTTTTTTTAAAAAATTCCACCGCGGCCTGTTTTGAAAGGGGTTTCCCTACTTTTTTTTACTCAATAACCCTGTCCCAAAAGGTTTTTAAACCCCGTATTGCAACTTACCTCAAAAGAATCACTCCATCACAGCCGACATGAGACCCTATATAAGAAAGGCGAAAAGTAAAAAGGAACCTACGAAAAATAAAATTTCTTACCTGGTTAAAAACGGAGGGGACGCTGACGCTACCCCGTTGCTCGCATGTAGCTCACTGAGGGGGGCGCTTGCATCCGTGGTGGGAAAGGGGGCGCGAAATTTGAATTAAAATTTTTGCGTTTAGCCCTTTGTAGGTGAAACCCCCCCTTTTGGTTTTGACCCCCACCCCACCCTACAATTTTTGGATCTCCAGGTTTTTAAAATCAGATTTTCGGAGGGCCCAAAACGTCTGAAAACCCCAAAGCTTCTCTCGAGCTCTGCTATCCCACATCCCGAGAAAGCAGGGATCTTTTTTGTACCACGTTGTTGACCAAGAAGGAAGGGGGACCATTTTAAGGTCAACACAGAAAGATCCCCTTTTGTTTTTTCATATTGCAATAAACCCAAAGACTCTCTTTACCCCTCCAAAAATTTTTTCACGAAGAAGACCGAATGCCCCAAAAGGGGGCTTTCGGGCCCAAAAAAAATGCCATTGTGTAGAAGGCACACTTCAAACTCCGCTTTGAGCTATCAATAAACAAACGCCATTTTTTTGGATTGGGAGATTGAAAAACCCCAATTTTCCCTTTAGTTTAAAACCAAGGGGGGGGGTTATGGCAAAAAACAAAACCGCTGGCACTTCGAAAGTTTCTGCAGAAAAGTACTTTCCTGGTTTGAAATTTTTGATACCTTCACTCCTTGTTTAAGTATTTTTTTCTCGTTTTAGGGCTTGGTGCTAAATATTTCTGAACTTTTTTGGGTAGGCCCAAAACACGTGGGTAAATCCTTCAAATCCCTGCTGGGTCAAAAAAACCCCTACGGAAATTTAAAACCTCGTGAATGTCCCAAAAACTGCATCATTTCTGTCCCCTCGTTCTTCAACATCACTCCGATCTTCTAAGGAGGTAATTTTTTTTCGAAAAAAATTACTGGAATTTCAGCTGAATGAGGCATTTTGGGCCTTTTTAGCTGACGGTAGATTAGGATAAAATTTTATTTTACTTTTTATTTTTCCCCTTTTTAAATTTCCCGATGTTTTTTCCCCTAAAAAAAAATTAACAGTCTTTGGAATGATCCCTTTTTTCTCTCCCCCCAAACCATGGGGGTACCAAAAGCCCAAATTTTCACGTTTCCTTTTTGGGCCACATCCGTAATCTCTCAACACACTGCTTGCCACTTTTTTGAGGGGGCCCCTAGCTTTTTTTGATCACCGAGTTTTCCCCTTTTAAAAAATGGGGAAAAATGCTTTTTGACAAATACCTGAGCTTGCCCCCCTGACTTGGAATGGGGAAAAATACCACATTAAGCAGAAGGGTCAGGGGTTTTTTAGGCATTTAAGAAAGAGAGTAGCAGAGCAGACATGTCTAAACAAAAAAAATTATATACCTATGTAAATAAAAAACTAAACTGGAATAGTTAAAAGCTTTGAAAAAAAAAAAACCACCTAAAACGAAATAGAAATTACAATGGTTAAAGGGTTTTTACAAGGTTAAGAGAAAAAACCCTAAAAAAATCCTCCTAAAATTTCCCACTATCCTACCTTTTCCCGTTTGGGAGATATTGATAGTACTGCCTATTGGGAGCTGCACACCCCTTCTCCCCCGCACTGTCTTCCCAAATTTTAACTGCACAAAAAAGTTGCCAATAGCTTTTCGATGATAAAAAACGTAATCAGGGTGGCAAGTTTTACTACAGCCCCACAAGTGGAATTTTGCTTATCTGGAGGGTAAACTTGTGGAGGAAAAAAATTACGTGCTAGAAAAAAACTGACTACCGGGGTTTTGGGAAACAGCATCCAATTTTTGTCTAAAAAAACTCAAAAACTAACCAACAAATTTTTTTTTTTTTCAAATTGTTCCCCATTTTTATCAAAACTTTTTAAAAGGTCCCGGCACACACCTTAAAAGTTTAAACTACAATCATTTGGTTTTTTATCCTTTTAAACTGCCCCTTCATCTTCAGTTTTTCCTTTTTAACCGTTTTTATTGCCGCTACTGTAACGGGATTCTTCTTCTCCTAAGTCGGTTAATAGTGGGGTTCTTCCGGGTTTTGGGCCATCAATCACTCTTTCTAAATTTTAATTTCCCTTTTTTTGATCTTCTAATCTAACTCAAAGCCCTAAACCATTCCTTCGCTGATGATTCTACCCCGCCCTCTTTCAAATTTGTTTTATTAGGGGTCCAACCCCAACAGGGAAATAAATGACTCACGGGGAGGGGTTCCACGGAGATCCTAAAATTTCCCGACCTTTTTTAGAATTTTTGATTGGGACAAAACAAACCTAGCTTTTTTGGGGGTTCATGAAATCATAAAACAAAATTTTTTAACATCTACTCCCACAAAAACTTTCCAGACAAATATCCCTTCTTCTTCAATGAAACCAACTGTCTTCTTCCCTTTTTCAAAGAGCTTCATGGACTTTTCCTTAAAAAAAAAAAAATTTAACTGGAAAACTCACACTTATCTCCCTTTCTAAAAAAAACTTTTAAAAAAGTTAGGTGTCCTCTGGCGTCTGTGTCCAATTTTTTTTTCCCCTCCCATTGCTTGCTCTGTAAAAGGGGGGGTATCCGCCCATGATTGAGTATGGGCTCACCTGTTTGGGGGGGATCCCGTCATACAGCTTTTCCTCAACGGGTAGAAATTTAAAACTTTTCGTCTCTCAACGTCCCCCACATCAAAGTCGGGGTAAAATTCCCTAGTGTAGTGGTTGCACGCTCGGGTCAAAAACCGAGAAGTCCCGGGGTTTTTATCCCCGGGGGGGCGAAGATAGATGGGTACTTTCTTAAAAATCGAGCCCCGGGCCCCCCCAGCAGTGAAAAGGGGGGTTTTTCCGGGTGTTTTTGCCGGGGGTTTTTTTTTACCCCCCCACCCCCCGGGGGGGTGGCTTTTGCCAACACTAAGCTGCAGCGGTAGTCCTATGGCTCTGAGGAAATTTTACTAAAAAAAAAAAAAAAAAAAAAAAAAAAAAAAAAACCCCCCCTCCTCTGACCGACTGTCTTCAACGGGCCCGTTCCCTTTTAAAAATCGACTGTCTTTGCTAAATCATCCCCCGCAAAGTTCTTATTTTGTATTTTTCTATTGTTATTTTCTGCTCCCTGCTCCCTTTTGGGAAATTTCTAAAAAGCATGCCTCCCCCCCCCCGCGGCCTCGCTTCACCCAAAACTTTCTAAATCATTCTCATCCTTATCCTTCCATCTTCCGGGTTTTTTAAAAATTAACAAGTATTTCACTTTTTTCCTGCCCTTCACTGGTAAAAATCTTGAACACTTTTTTCCCGTTTTTTTTTCTCCACCTTCCCAGACAAATTTTTTTTTAAGAAGGGGTAACAAGAAAACCCTCCCAACTAAATTGGGTCAACCCCCTTTCTATATGCTCCCCTTTCTCTCTTTAATCAAACAATTTATTGGGGGGAACGCCTGGGGGGGCGTCGCCTCGCCCACCCTACGACGCCACTCCCGGGGTCACCACGCGCGAGTTTCCATGCAGGCTCCTTTCCCATACCAAGCAGCTCTCGACAAGAAACATCAACTTGCCCCAGCCACGAGCCTTGTGGGCGCCCCCTTGGCCGCCTCCACGCCGGATTGTCTCTTACAGATAACAACCCGATGGGAAGGATGGGTTTCAGGGTAGCGTGCCACATGCCCATATAGCCGAAGTTGGCGCTGACCGACTCTGCAGGTAATAGGCCACGATTCAGTCTCACGGTGCAATCGCTGATTTGACACGTAATCATCCCAGCGATACCCCATGATTCTGCGAAACACTTATTACCAAAGGCATTCATTTGTCTCTTCAAGTCACTATTAGTGTCCATGTCTCACAACCATAGAGTAAGACAGGATCACAAGCGATTTGAAGATCCGGATCTTTGTCCTTCTGCACAGGTACCGACAACGCCAAATACTTCCGCTGAGCGGTCCATAACACCGTGGGCTATGCAATCCGCCGTAAGACTTCTGACGTGACCCGCCGTCATTATGGACTGCGCTACCAAGGTATGTAAACTTTCCAAGATCTCAATGTCCTCGCCACACGCATGAACAGCCCTGTACTGCTTCATCTAGTAAGTCTCCAAACACCTGGACCTTGGCCTTGAGCCAGGAGACTCAAGTCCCAAAGGCTTTGCCTCCTCGTGCAGCGCCTCGAGAGCCATCACCAGGACCTCCAGCGACTCAGCAAAGATTACTGCATCATCGGCAAAAACAAGATCAGTGATCTTGGTGTTGCCAACAGATGCTCCACAATCACTTTGATCTACACCTTGTCCAATACCCAGTCCATACCAGCGTTGAAAAGTGATGGGGCAAGGACGCACCCTTGCCTCACTCCGTATTCACAGGAAAGAAGCCGGATACACCTGCCCCACACTTCACAGCACTCTCAGTCCCAGAATACAGACCAGTTATCAAAACCAATAGTCCTTGCAGGAATCCCTCGAAGTCGCAGAAGATCTCAGAGCGACTCACGATGCACTGAGTCAAACGCCTTCTTGAGATCAACATAGGCTGCAAGCATCCCCTGTCGAAACTCACGTCGGCGTTCCACCAGGACACGAAGCGCTAGGATACGGTCCGTTGTTGAAACCCACCAGGCGTGAACTCAGACTGCTGAGGTCTCTGATGCTTCACCAGATGGCTGCGAATCCGTGTCAGCAATAGATGGCAAGCACCTTGCCTGGTACGCTGAGCAGTGTAATACCGCGGTAATTGTTGCAGTCCTGACGGTCCCCTTTCCCTTTCCAGATAGGGACGACCAGCCCCCTTTTCCAGTCAGGAGGAATGGTACCTGATTGCCCACGGCAGTCAGGACAGCATGCAGCCCGTGGATCATGGCCTCACCCACAGCGTTGAGGAGCTCCGCACTGATATTACAAACACCAGCTGCCTTCCCACCCCTCAACTTTGCTACAGCCTCTCTGACTTCGTCAAGAGAGGGTGCGCTTTCGTCAATGGGGATTTGGAATCGGCATCCACTGCCTGTAACCCAGGGGTGGAAGCCTGCTCAGTTGGAGGGTCCACCGTGAACAACAGCCCAAAGTACTCAGCCCAACGAGCCATCTGCCCATCCATGTCCGACACGAGGCGCCCATCTGTTGTTCATAGCACTCGCCAGAGAAGGAGACTTGGAACGGAGCTCTTCAGGGCTCGGTAGGCGGGTCGGAGGTCATTCGTTCAAATGACCCTCGACATCCTCAGCGAGACTCCTGACATACCTCTCCTTGTCTCTCCTCAGGAGGGTTCTAGTCCGCGAGACAGAGCCCTGTGCTGGTCCGGTTCCCAACAGCCTGGCAGCGCACTCTCCTCGATTTTTCCAGCGTCTCCGTCGAGACAAAACCACGCCTTGACCTCGGCGTTCCCCAATACACTCCTTGGCAGCCTGTAGAGTTTCACGTTTGAAGGTATCCCACAGTTTTACGGGCCCGAGAGCCGAGCACTCCCGATTTGGACTGCCACCGCATACTCTGAGCACAGTCAGTCCTTCAGTTTCTCAGATGAACCGGGATGTTTCCCCTTGAGATTTTTCTTACTTGACATAAGCTTAATTAGCAACAACAAGTTGTAATCGTTCCAAGAACTCAGCACTCCGGAACCGAGTTCTGGAGGGTCCCCCAACGAGTGTAACGGGAGTGGCGATCTCCTTTTCTACCCCTCCGCATTACTATACCAGTCCAGTGGGCACTTTCTTTTATACCAAAACCTGCAATTTTAACCTTTTGGACCTTGCAAAACAAAGCAAGAACTGTTGGTGTTTCTGGTACCGGCCATGGGGGGCCAAAAACAACTCGTACCATTTTTCACAGTGCCATGAGCCCTTGAAATCGCCCAAGACAATGAGTGTGTCCCGAGGAGGACACTGGGCTAAAACGATCGGTTTGGCTAGAAATCTCTTCTCTTCTTTTACGTCTCGGTAGGGCACATACAAAAGAGACATAAACCCGAGTGTGTTTCAAACCTCACCCGCATTATACGCCCCATCAACCGGGGTAAAACCCCGCAACTGACCTGCTGTTTGCTGGAGATGCCTATACTACTCCCCGTACAAAGGGGACCATTGCTCTTCCACCCGTAGTAGGTTAACCCCCACTGCTAGTCTCCACCACTTTCCCGGCCCCCTGTTCAGAGAATCCCACTATATCCACCCCCACCTACTGACCGCCGTAGGAGAGGGAGTCGAGATCGTCGGTCATCTTTTTACACTGGGAATAACGGGGTTTTTTTGTCCTTTGGCTAGCCCCTTTGTGTGTAAAAAAAAAAAAATACACTGAGGTGGTGGCCCGGGGCCATGAAACTGTACAGTTTTTTGTGGGTCAGTGCCAAAAAGGAAAATTTTTTAGGCCAACTAGCTGTCTCAACGTCAAAGATTTTTAAATGCCTAAATTTATTGGGGTTATATTATTATAGATAGATATTTTGATAGAAATTTTTATTTTCCCAAAAAAACTACAAAAATTACATATATCCGAAAAAATTACTCAGGGCCAGAAATTTACCAAACAGTAAACACAAAGTAACAAGGGTCTAAAAAATGTTAATGGGAAAAGATGTGGCGCCCTGTATTTTTTTCCCATAAAAAAAATATACTTTTTCCCGTAAAAATATGTCATTTTCCCATCAGCTCAACCATAGACCACAATCCTACTGTTCACCGACAATGTTTTTGAAAATTTCAGGCCCCAAGGCCCGCGGCCCGCCCGACAAAAGGTATAGTGGGCTATGGATATCTATAGACTGGTTTATCTTTTATAAATTATGTAATCTTTGTAAATATTTGTTCTTAATATTTTCAAATAAAAACAGTAAAACACACTAAACAATGCCATTACGAGACTCGAAAAAATATGATGAACTTAATATTACTTCAAATCTTCGCCATTTAAAACTTTTTAGTCAACTTTTTTTAGAAAGGTATCAATGAAAGGGAATTGTATTAGCTTTCCTTGCTATATTTTGTTATCTGATAAATGAGTTAAAAACCCTGCATAATTAGCTTAAAAAATAAATAAATAAATCATCAATCGGAATTTCCCGATTGATGATGTTATTTACTTACTTGTATATTTCGTTTCTGTAAAGAAAAGCACCTGTATAAAATTTGCTTAACTAAAAATAACCTCATAAGTGGTCTTTGAGTTCTCATCACGATGGGAAATCGTTCATAAAATTCGAAAAGACCCCATGGAGTGACAATTACCCTTTTCCTACGGTGCCAGAAATCCACGGAACTTTAGTAACCCCACCCCTGTCATAGGTGACAATAGCAAAGGCTACCAAATCAAGGCCCATGAGAACGGGGAATGGCGTCATCATAGAACAGAGGAACCAGACACAAGTTTAAACCTCATTAACGGAGGGAATATCGAGTGACAGTGAATTTTGCCCATATACATGTTACGGGGAAAAGAGAAAGACCCAAAAGTCCAAATTATGGGTAAATTATATATGGAGACCCTTTGGTTTTAAGGAAATACATTTCTATAGTTGAATGTAGAGCATATCATATAAACTCCCTAACCGTCTTTTGTTCCCCCCCCGGGGAAAAAGCGCACGTCGCCACTCGGGAGTAGCGGGAATATACATAACCGCTCCTGGCTCTCCAGCATTGCCGTTAAAACCCAAAAAAATAGGGACTTAAGTGAAAACAATAAAGGATGTTTTTTTCATGGTCATATTACGGTTACTGAATGTTTTGGGCATTTTCTAATGAAATTTTTCTGTTATTCCAGTCTGAAAATTGTCATCTGGAAAAAACCCCATGTGCACGACAAATGGTTTTTACCTATTTATGGTCCGCTATTCGGCCCTGGCTGTGAAACCTACCACCGACCCAGCTGACCCCCTGCTTTACACGCTACAAACAACCATCCTGCCGTATGTTTTCCCTGTACGGATGCGGTTTTTCCACGGGGACCTGAGCAGCAAAACGTGGTACAAAATCCTACAGACACTCTACAGCAGAAACACAGCACCCCACAAATGGTCAAGGTAGAGAAATCAAGAAACCCAAATATCATCTGGCGGATAGGTGAGGGAAAGGTCTTTTTTTTACTCGATGGAAGGAGTATGTCTGGCTACAAAGGTCCCATACGGGAAAAGATCATACAGCTGCTGAATGCGGAAAATGCTTACGTAGGACCTGACCAATCCGCTGTCCCCCCCCCCGCTGGCAGAGGCAACAGAGGAGTCTTTTCTTGCCCCTATAAAAAAATGCTTCAGGAAGAAAAAAGCAAAGGGAGCTAGATTACATTGTAAAATACACAAGTTGATGAACCAATACGTCCTTCGGAGCTCGTAAAAGGGCAGGCCCAATTATTTAAATTCGTGCTACGGCCCAAAAAGTAAATTGATGTTATTCCAGATGAGATCTTGCGAGAGGTTAGCCAGAGGTTTGAATACAGTGAAAAACAGTTTGACCTATTGGGGAACCCCCCAAGAAATGCCCTTGAAGATGTTTTTAAATTTATTTAGGCTAAAGAAGCTGGCAAGCGCTTGCATCCCCTTACTCCCTCACACCGGGCCCCCGCCACTCACGTCTTTATAAAAAGGGGAAAAAAACACAAAGTCGTGCCCCCCCCAAATGGAAAGCAGTCTAACACAATTTACCAAGTGCCTTTTCCTCTGTGGGAGAAATGGTCTGGGCAAGGCTCCATCCTTTTAAGAAAAAGGTGTGCCCGGATTTTTCACACCTGCGAAGTGTAACAACTACATCACTTTTCAGGGGAGTGTCGCAGTATGTCAGCGGCTCCAAAGCAGCTGCAGCGGATGACGAGGGTAGCGTCTTCCATCCCTTTTCAGGTCCCTCCACCCCCTCTGAAGAAAACAGGAACCCAAGGACCCCCACCCTTATATCCAATGTCACCCGGGGTGGCAAAAAAGTATCGGGGGTTCATTGACACGAGCCCTCACCGTATGACCAATTTTTGGACTGGGGCGACAAGCATCAGTGCCCCAAACATTAAGTTATCCTGTCTTCATTTGGGGGGGTCTAAGAAACCCGGGATTTCCATTAAAAGGCCCCCAACATACCTGAAACCCCCCCGTAATGGGCCCACACGGGGTGCCAATGCTGTCCTTGCCGCAGGTGATATTTGTCCCTTGGCCTCTGCAAAAAAAACCCCATCCCCTCTCTATGAAATGCTGCAGCTAAAAACGAAAAGGGATAAAACATCCTTTGGGGGCGCAATTCCCCTTTTAGAAACCGCAAGGGAAAAAAAAACTAGCAGGTGGGTATTTTTTAGGCTCTTAATCCTATGCAAAAAGGGAAACTCACAAACCCAAAGCCCTTTTCCCTCAAGCCCTTAGTGCCCCCCAACAAAGGGAAATCATTTTTTGATGCCTGAAATGGGTACACAGGTCCCTCTACATGCGGGTGACCCACACTACCAACATTTTACACCTTTGGGGAGGTATCGTACTGGTTGCCCACAAGGATAATTTCATGGGGCGATGGCTATAAACCCAAAGCTAGACCAAATAATCGCAGACTCCACGTTGTCATACCATACATACCTAAATGCAACAATGATATCTTCTTGGGCCCGACACCATCGAAACGTAGATTTTGTGGAATGGGCACAGAAATTTAGTGATGCAGTATCAAATCCCTTTCCGCCCGCTCATCAGCTTCAAACTGTTTTTGTGTTTTACTGTGATGTTTTTTGAAGGGGACTCTGTGCCATGGTAAAATTGAGATGATTGACTTGGTTGACGGAGTTAACATTTTTTGAATTGGCAGCTTCTCATTTTGAGGGGTTTTAAAACCAAAACCCAACTTTTATCTTCATCCTTTTTTCTGGTCATCTCTATCCACAGATCAAGAGTAAACAAAATTAAAGGTTTCCGTGATTGACTGGGAAAAAAACCATCCCTCATTAGGGTGTTCTCTCCTCAAAAGATTGCTAGCTCCCGCCAGTACTCCACCATCCACCTTCCATACTTGCTGTTGTAAAAAATCTGCATCCAGGGGAACATCAAACGTAGAGATGCTTGAATTTTTCCCCCTTTTCCCAGGTTTAGGCATGCAAGTTCATCATCAGAATCTCAGTCATCTCAAGAATAGACATCCAGTATTTTTGCCATTGGATACCTGATTTTTTTTTCCTTTCAAACTTTCTGCAACGAAGTTATGATGTCTGGGGTTTTTTCTAGTAAGGCATAGCTCTGTTTACATTTTTGGAAGGATGATGATGGGGCTCTCAAAAACAACATTTTTCATTTTACATCTTCAAGGGACAGACACATAGCACAGGTGTATAAAGATTTCGCTGAGTGCTTCATAACATCAAACGCAGACATCGACGATTTGATTTACATTTTTCGTGAAAGTTTTAATAAAATATTTAAAACAATGACTTTTTGTCCACAATCCATTATGATGTCTGTATTTTCTTTTTGAAACCTAAAAAAAAAACATTTTAGACACCAGAAAAATATAAAATAGCTATTAAAAGAGTCAGATAACAAAAACCAGTTTTTTCCCGGGGGCCATCTTGGTTTTTCCCCGGCGAGTTAGCCCCCCCTTTTTTCGAGGGGCATGGGGGGATTTGTTTAGTATCCTCAAGTCAGTAAAAAACTACCTTCAACCTTGATCAGGGGGAATTGGCTACGGTCAACGGGAGAGCCCCTACTATAACAAAAAAACATACTCGAAAAATTTATGCGGCACACCAAAAACTATCAAAAGACGAAATAAGCTGCACCAAAGAGCCTCTGGCTTTTTCACTGAGATTAATGGTGGGATTTTTATTTTTTTATTTCCCGCAACGTTTTTTTTTCAAAATTTATATGGAAAACGCCACAGGACAATAGGGGGAAAGTTTTAGTTTGGGTTTCCTAGCCAAAACCCTTGTATTGAAAAACTAATGCAGAAATAAAAAAAAAATTGTACCCCTAAACCTTTTATTTTTTTTTCAAAGGCGTCAAGTGATACATTTTTGTCCCTTTAGAAGCCCTAATTTAAACCCCTCGGGTCAACAAGGTGCGCGGGTTTTTAAAGAGATTTTTGAAAAGCTGAACCCCCTTGGCATAGAAACCCCTTTATATAAGTACATTGTGGGGGCTTTTAGATTAAAAAAACATACATACATGAACCCCGAAATAGCAAAAGTCCTAATGTTAGTTAGTTTTACAGATTCAGTGTACATAAAAATATAAACATAAGATATATGGACTACAAAAGCCCCCGTGAGACCTACACAGGTAGTTCCCTGTAACTCGAGATTTTATAAAACAATTATTTCATAGTAGCCTAACACATTTGGGCCCATTTGGAAAAGTGGTTTAAATTTCCCGCATTTTTTAATTTCCTAAATTAATAAAAAAGCAAATACACAGGAAAAACATAAAACTTTTTCTTTAAAGCACAGGAAAATTTTATTTTAACCCCAAAAATTCAATAATGTCAAAAATTCTTTTGTCTGAACATTGATCGTCATCATCATTTTCAATCATCATAATCCCTCAACATCATATCTCATTTCCATCACCATAAAAAACAAAAACATTCACCCCTTAAGCCCGTAAAAGGTTTTTTACACAGAGTTTTTAAAAATGAAAGAAATTTCCTTTTTTAACGAACCCCATTCACATCACATCATCGAAAAAATGACATTTACTTTTAATACCATAATGATTTTTTTCACAGAATTTGGAAAGATGAACGAAAGATCATTTTTAACTGACACTTCAATCATTATATCGTCATCTCATCATCATCTTTTAAAAGGGAAAATTTCTACAAAAAACAGTATTTTTTTTGATGTAGAAGCAAAACTACTGTACTTCCTGGGCTTGCTTTTCGTTTGGCTATTTCCAATAGAGGCCAATGCCGCGATTCCCGACATTTTTGAACATCATCCCCTTTTCCCTTCGTATGGTTTATCAGTATAAATGATATACGGTATCTTCGTAAATTTTGTTTATAAAATTATCAAATAAAAAACAGTAAAACACACTAAAGAAAAGCCTTTAACTCTGAAGAAAATGATGCACTAATATTCATTAAAATTCTTCGCCCTTTAAAATTTTGCGGATAACTTATAACTGGGTAATCAATAAACGGTATTGTTTAGCTTTCCCCTTGATATATTTTGGTTTTTGATAAATGATTAACACTATCATAAATTTAAAACGTTGACGAAAAAATTCATCATCAATCGGAAAATTATCCGATTTTATGCTGTTATTTTTTTTAGTTCGCAATTTAGCTGGGGGCTAATTCATTTCAAAAAAAGAAATAAAACAATGAAAGCAAAAAATTTTGCTTCTATTAAATGCTCCATGTTTTAAGTTGTCTCGCAAAATATTAAAGGGGAAAAGTTTAAGGAATATTAAAATTCTGCATATTTTTTTCAGGTCCCCCAAAACTGGCATTCTTTTGTGTGTTTTACTGTTTTTTATTTTAAAATTTTTAAAAAAAACATTTACGAAAATAAAGTATAAATTTTTTACATTTATATATATATATATATTATATAACTAATATATAAATATTAATAAAAAAAATATATAAAATAAATAAAATATATATATAGATATATATTAAAAAATATAATATATAATATATATATAAAAATTTTAATATTATTATATATATATATATATATATATTTTAAAAATATATATATATATTATATTTATATATAATATATAATAATATATATATTATTATATATATCCCATATATTATTATATTTTATATATTATTTAAATTATTTATATTTTTTCAAAAATATTCACATTAGAAAAGTTATGCTAAATACATTTACGCACTTATGTTTCCCTTTTCATTCCCATCTTGAAAAAAATACTACGCAGTTTCGTTGCTTACTTCTTACTTGAATGAAATATTTACACTAATTATGTTTCTTTCATTCTTTACTTAAATGAAATACTAGCACTTCTTTGCACTACTTTTTCCCTTGAACATTACTTACGTATTATTTAAAAGTTGAATTACATTCACTACTTAATTATTACTTTCGTCTTACTTTGTACACTTCACCCCTACTTTATTGAAAGGATTGTATCAACATATTAACTTGTTTAACTAGGTGAATACATGTCTAGCCATTTTTTCCATAACTTTTTACCATCTGGGCTGTATGATTGCTGTACGTGAGCACCACATCACAAAAACCTATATGATGCAACATCTATGTGAATACATGATCTAACATTTTAACTTTGTTTTCAACTACCCCTCATCTCATTACTTTTCAACCAAATTTAAATCCAGAGAAATTATGAATGAATAAAAACTTTCTTCCAGGATCGAAAAAAAATTGATTACCCGGAAAAAATTCTTCCATACCTTGTTCGTAAAGACAATTATTTTTTTTTACTCAGAGCTGAAAACACTTGCACCAAAAGGTGTGATAATTCGTATTCCCCCTTTAACCACGTGCCCCTAATCATTTTTTCATAAATTTCCTTTCTAAAAGTATTAAAAAGATTCCCCTGTTATTGCACCTTACATCAAAATCATTGCTAACCCCTAGAAACTCCCCGCATGCGCTTTTTCTCCTTGCTGCAGATTGTCATAAACCTACTATCATTTCAACTGTGCCGTTTTATCTTTTTCCAATATTAAAGTTTCCTGTTTTCATCTAAATTGCAATAAAGAGGATCTAATTTTAATACACTATACCCCATAAGCCCCGTTATAATTTTACATCTCTGAAATTTTTTCAACAGCATTGAAATTTTTGAAATGGCCCTCTAAGATTTACTTCCATTTTAAAATTCTACTATTTACTCCATGTAAACTTACATTTGGGGTGCATTTGTTTTTTTCACTTCCGTGGGGAAAACCCGTGAATTATCAACCCCAGCACCATGCAAATTGTTTTTCTTTTTTTTTAAAAATAAATTCTTGACAGTTTTCCTTCCCCCTTTTCCCCCTATCAAAGCCCTAAATTTGAGGTTACATATACTTTATTTGCACATCTTTTTACCATTCAAAACAAAAAGTGGTCAGCACTCCCCTATTAAATACTCACTAAAGGTTTTCTGAATTTTTATTTGAAAATTTAAAATTCTTCAATTTCTCTCCCAGCATTTTTGGACTCGCTGAAACAAAAATTTTCTACAATAAAATTAATTCTTATCTTTTATAAATATTTGAGCACACATGGATTTTTTCCCCCAAAAAACACCACTTTTGTGTATCCCGCGGGGTCTCTACCTATGTTTTTATACCCCATTAGTAGACTTATCACATACAATTTAAATTTTACCAAAGTGACCCACATGATTTGCCCCACACAAATTGTATCAGGCGATGTATTGCCGATTTTTAGTTTATAATTATAAAACCATTACTTTATATACTGTCACAGTATATTGTACTTTTAAAAATTTGTTATACTATAACATTAGGCACATCCCACTGATTTTTTAAAACAATCTAAGTCCGACGATCCTCCGTCGTTTCTTACACATTTTAAGTTTTTTTTTATTAAAACCCCCATTTCTTGAAATGTTAGGTTTTTAAAAAAAACAGTATAATTTTTTTACAGCTACTTTTTTTGTTTTTTTTCGGCTATTAGCACCCCCTACATTAAACTTTAATTTAAAAATTTGAATATTCAACACGAATTTTTAAACATTGTGGATTTACCCACGCTATATTTAGACATTTTTATTTTTTTCCTCCTTTTATTTTTTTAGTTTAACATCTTTGGAAACCCTTTTTTTCCCTATTTGCATTTGTAACAATAACCACTTTATACTTTGGGAACAAACGCCCAACCCTTTCCTACGGCCGGGCCAAATCTTCTCAAAATTTTTCGTGAATCTATTTCCGCAATTTTAGCAAAAAAGAATTAAGCTTTTGGGGAAATTGAGTAAAATTAGTTTAAAAATAAAGTATGTATATAGCTATATTAAAAATATTTTTCTTTTAAACCTTCATTCCTACTAATTCTTGTTTTTTAATTTGAAGACAAATCCATAGCGTCGTCTGTAATCCTTCCCCATTATATAATTTTCACTAAAAT
The DNA here is from genome assembly GCA_016584305.1 of Chionoecetes opilio. Taxonomy (NCBI): domain Eukaryota; kingdom Metazoa; phylum Arthropoda; class Malacostraca; order Decapoda; family Majidae; genus Chionoecetes; species Chionoecetes opilio. Next base: position 51,840 of record JACEEZ010004832.1, on the reverse strand, counting down.
TATAAACTGATTTTACGATTTTTCCACTTTTACAAATTTCCCTCCTACAAGAAAAATTTATTACTTTAACCCAAAGGCGGGGGTTTTTTTGAACATTTTTATTTTACTATGTAATATAAAGCATTTTTTAATTATATGTTTTTTTCCGGTAAGCCGTGAGAACTAAGACAAAAATCATTTTGTTAACTCGAGCAAATAGGGGCTAGAACAAACGTAATATATTTTTTTTTTTACGTTTTAGCCTATAGCGTCTGAGGTATATTAATCTTGATGTTTTGGGGAAAATGCCCCTTGGTGGGGAGGCTGGATTTTTATAGTGACACCGGGTTGATGAAAATCCCATTTTCTATGAGTTTTTGATCTTCGTTTTTGGGGGCATGCAGGCCCTAGAATCCACCGTACACTCGCATCGGCAGGGATACGCTGCATTGGGGTTGCTTTGGTCACCGACGATGGCTTTTCGTTGCCCTTGGTAAAACTTGAACTCGGGACCTTCGTCCCCTACCAGCCCCTTAAAGAGTTTCCCCCGGGAGGGTTTGAACTCGGGGATTGATTTTGCAATCCAAGACGCTAACACTTGGCCACCGCCTCCCCCCCGCGTGGTCAATCGTGAGTCATTTATATATTATATATATATATATATAATTATTTTTTTCTTTTTTAATAAAAGCACCGCAAAAAGACCAGCGAGATCCCCGGGGGAAAATAAATTTGGAGGGGTTTACCAAGCCCAATTGCGCCTCATCTTAAGAGGGTAGGAAGGCATGTCCTCAGTTAAATAAAACAAGTTCAAGACTTGGAAAAAAAAGCAACAAAGCCCTAACCCTTCTTTTGGTCGAATGTCTATTTAAATATTAAATAAATAAAAATTAGAAAAATTTTATTAATTAAATTAAAAATAAATAAAGGGGTTTTTAAAAAATAAATTATTATATAAAAAGTATACTTTTAAATAAAAAAAAAAAATATATATAAAATTTGTTTATATATTATTAAAAAAATATATTTTTTTATTTTAAAATTTTAAAAATAATAAATTATATATAATAAAAATTTTAAAAAATCAAATATAATAATTGTTTTATAAAAATTTTTTTTTTATTTAATTTTTAAAAAATTTTTTAAAATTTAATATTTTAAAAATTGTTTTAAAATTTTTAAATTTTTAATTTATTAATTATAATATCTAATATTAAAACTTATATATTTTTAAATTAAAAAAAATTATAAATAAAAATTAAAAAAATATATTTTTAATATATTATATAATTAATTTATTTATAATTTAAAAATAATTATTTCAAAAATTTAATTCAAAAATTTAAAAATTTTTAAAATTTTAAAAATTTAAAAAAAATTTTTAAAAATTTAAATTTTTTATTTTTCCCTTATTAATTTTTTAACCTTTTATTTTAAAATAATAAAAATTTTTAAAAATTTTTAAAAAAAAAAAATAAATAAAATAATAATTTAATACTATTATTAAATTTTTTAAATTAATTAAATTTAATTTTAATAATTGAAATTATATAATTTTCAAATTTTTTAAAAAAATCCTTTTTAAAATTTTTTTTAAAAATATTTAATCAATTTAAATAGAAAAAATTAATTTTTAAGTTTTTAAATTTTTAGGGTCTCTTTTCCTTTTTGTTTAACCAAAATTTTTGTTTAAAAAAAATTTACATAATTTTAATTATTTTTAAAAAATTAAAAAAATAAAAAGGGGAAATTTCCCTTTTATAATTTTTCCCAATTTTTATTTTAAAATTTAAAAATTTAATTAGTTAATTTACAAAAAATTTAAAACATTATTTTAAACCCAAAATTAAATTTTTATTATTTTAAAATATTTTTAAATGATTAAAAAAATTAAAATGTAGAAAATATTTTGGGCCCCGCGGCCAAAAAAATGGGAAAAATTAAGTTTTAAATATTCCCAAAAAAAATTCGAAACCCCTTTTTTTATTAAAAATTTAATTAATCTTGTTTGAAAATTTTTTGCTGGAATTTTAGTTTTTTACCTTTAAAATTTTGCTTTCCCTTACTTAAAAACAAAAAAAGCAAAAAATTAATATTATTTTAAAAATAAAAAATAAAATTTCTTGGGGGGGTTGAAATTTTTTTGGGGGTTTCTCCAGGTTGAAAAAATTTTTCCCCAAAGAAACTTTGGGGGGGGAAAAGTGAAAAAAATTTCAAAAAGTAAAACTTTCATTTTCAAAAACCCCAAAAACTTTAAAAGTTAAATTTTTTGGGGATTGGGGGAAAAGATGAAAATTAAGAAAATTCCCTATAAAATTGGCCCCGGTTTAATAGAAAAATATTAAAACCGGGCAAAATTTAAAAAAAAAATTCCCCTTATAATTGCCACAAGGGAAAAAAAAAAAAACGTGAGAATTTCAAAATTAAAAATTTAAAGGGGTTAAATTTGAAAAAAAAAAAATCTTAAAAATTTTATCTTAAATTTTAAAAAAAAAATTTCATAAAAATGTTTCCCCTTTTTTAGTCAAGGGGTTTGTTGAGGGTTTTAAAAAAAATTTTAAATTTTATTAACATTTTTTGTAAATAATTTTTCCGTTTAAATTAAAGGGTTTTTTTTCTTAAAAAAAAATTTTTTTAAATTTAATTAAAAAAAATTCTTTTAGTTTTAAATTTTTTTAAAAAATTAAAAATTAAATTTTTATTTTTAAAATTTTCAAATTTAATCAAAAAAAAAATTAAAGTTTGAAAAATATTTTTTGTTAAGTTGGGAGAAGCAATGAAAAAGTTTAAATTTTAAAAATTTGGGGAAAAATTTTAATGTTTATATATGGGGTTCCCCAATTTATTTTGGTTAAAAATTCCCTTTTAAAAAGTTGAAATAAATAAGGCGAATAAACAAAAAAGTATGAAAAATTAACATTTTTAAAAAAAAAAATTAAGTAAAGGGGATTGTGAAAATTTTTTGAACAAAGGGCCAGTTTTTAAAAAAGAAAAGTAAGAAAAAATTAAGTATTTTCAAAAAAGTAAAAAGAATAAAATTTTAAGGGAAAATTACAAAATTTAAATTTTAAGCAAAGTTGCGAAATTGTATTTTTTAAAAAACAAATTTTTAAAGGGGAAAAGTAAAAAAAAGAAAAAATTTTAAAATTTAAAAAAATGTTTATTTTTTTTAAAAAAAGCAATCTAAAAAAAATTTAAATTAAATTAGAAATATTTATTAAAAAAAAAAAATTAATAAAGGTTTAAAATTTCAAAAAAAAAAAAAATATTTTAAAAATAATATACATTTTTATTTAAATTTTCTAAAAATTAATATATTACCATTCAAATTATATTTATTTTCGGGGAAAATGTTTTTTCTTTTTAAAAATAAAAAACCCCGTAAAAAAATTGAGAAAGGAGGTTTTTAAAACATAGGAAATTAAAAAATTTTATAAACTCTTTCGGTTTAAAAATTTTGCAAACCCAAATTAAAAAATAACTTTTGGAGATTTTACTTTTTCCCTTTATTCTTTTTGAACATAAAATTAATAAAAAGATAAATTAAAGTTAAATTTAAAAAATTTAAAAAAAAAAACCCCGGATCCCTTTTTTTCCGATTTGTGAGTTATTTTTCTAAAGAAAATTTATATTTTAAAATTTTATCGAAAAAATAAAAGAAAGAATCAACCCTCTTTTTATTTTCCCTTATAAAAATTTTAGCCAAAAAAGGAAATGGGAAAAAATTTTGTTTTGTTCAAAAAAATTTTTTTAAATTTATAAAAAATTTTTTATTTTTTGTTTTTTTTTAAAATTTAAAAAGAAAAATTTAAAATTTTCCTTTTTAAAATTTATTATTAAAAATAAAAGGGTATTAAAAGGTTCCAAAAAAATTTTAAAAAGGAAAATTTTATTAAAAAAATAAAATTAGGAAAATTTTTAATACTTTTTCTAAACAAAAAATATTTTTAAATTTTAATTAAAAAATAAAAAATAAACAAAAAATAATTAATTTGTTAAAATATTTTTAAATTAATCAAATAACTCTAAAAATTATGGAAAAAGTGTTTTTATTTAAAGAAAAGAGAAAAATAATTGGTTAAATTAAACCAAATAAAAATTTCAGTTTCTTATTTCAAAATTTTGTGTAAAAAGGGTTCTTAAAAAAGTAAATTTTTTAAATTTTTTAAATTGGTAATAATAATTTTTAAATAATTATATATTTAAATATTATAATATTATTATAAACAATTCTTATTCATTATTTTTAAAATTTTTTAAAAAATAAAATTTTATTCTTTTTAAAATAATTTTATTTTTTTTTTTTTATTTTATATTTAAAAAATTTAGAAATTTAATAATAAAATTAAATTTTAAAAAAATTTATAAATTTAAAATTAAATTTTTTTAAAAAAAACAATCCTGGTTAAAAATTTTCTTTTACTTCCCAAAAATTTTGTTTTTTTTTAAAAATTTTTAGTAATGAAGCGAAAATTAAAAATTAGGGAAAAAATATTTTAGTTCTTTTAAAGCGGTTTTAAAAAATACCAATCCCAAAAGCTTTTTTTCTTTTTGGGAAATTTCTTTTATAAGCCCATTTTCTTTCAAAAAACCTTTTTTAACCCCGGTTGAAAAATTTGGGGGTTTTAAATTTTTGGGGTTGTTTTAATTCATTTATAAAGAAATAATTTTAAAAAAAATAACCCTTTAAAAACTTTTGGGTTTTAAATTTCTGCTTTAAAGGATTTATTATTTGGGTATTTTCTTAGGGAAATTTGGAAAATTTCCCTTAGTTTCCTTTTTTGCCCAAAATTAGAAAAAACTTTGGGTAATAAAAAATAAAATCCCCATTAAACCATCCCGGGGAAATTTTGGGAGTTTAGTTTCTTTCTTTTCAATTTTTTGGTTTGCCCCCGAGAACTTTCAATAGTTATTTGTTTAGTAAACTACGGGGGACAATTTTCCCTTAAGGAGTTTACCCAAAAAGGTTTTTTAAACCCCATACCCAGCCCCTTTCCCAAAAACGGTTTAAAAAATTTTCGGAAAAAATCCCCTACTAAATTTTTCCTACTGGTCATTTATTATTTTTAAATTTTTTGGGGTTAAAAAAAAAAAAAAAAAAATTCTTTGTTTTTTGGTAAAAAATGAAATAAGTTTTGGATTTTTACAAAATATGATAAAATTTATTAAAACCTTTTATATTTTTGTTTTGGTTAAAATAAAAATTTTTTTCAAAAAGGGAAATCTTTATAAGCCGTGATTTCTTTTTTTCTTTAAGATTAATAAATGGGAAAATTTAACCCCCTTCCCAAAAATGGGGAAAAGAAAATAAAATTTTTTAAAAAATTTCCCCTACACAAATATGTTTTGTTTGGGGGGTTTTTTTTTTTTTTTTTGGCCCCCCCCAATTTTAAAAAACAAATTAGGTATTTCCATTGGGCAAATTTTTATGTTTTTTTTCCTTGAATAAAATAGTTCTTTATGAAGACTTTTAAACCTAAAAACCCTCGAACCTGGGAAGATTTCAAAGGGCTCCTGTTTAAAAAATGGGGCCGGCAGCCCCTTGAAAAAAATAAAGGGGGAGGGATTTTTAAGGGGGGAAAAATTTTTTTGGGGGAAAACCTACTTTAAAAATGGTTTGGTTTTCCCCATCAATAGTAAACTTTCTTGGTTTCCCTTATTTTAAAAGCCAGAAAAGGGGGGTGAAATTTGGGGGGTTTTTCTAAAAGGGGGGCCCATGAATTTGGTTTTTTTTAGAAAGGGGAACACCTTTTCCCCGGAATCCCTGCAAAAGGGCAATACTTTTAAAACCAAAAAAAACCCCCCGTTGAATGGAATGCAGGGGTCCAGGGGTTTTAAAACCATAAAAAAAAAAATTTTCTACCCATTTTACAACAATTTTTGCCTTTCAAAAATGTTTTTGGGGCGAAAACCCGTTAGAGTATTTGTGGCACTTAGTGTATTAGTGTTAAAACGGGGTCTGCGTTATTTGGATACTCTGGAAGCCATCGCCGTGCAAAGTCCCTTTGTGCCCGTAGATGTCCCCCAATTTTAAATGTTGTTTTAGGCTCATCCCCATTTGGGAAAACTTGTACCCCACCAGGCATCAAACTATTCCTTTTAGCTTGGATAAGGCGAAATGGGCTTTGGGGTGTGAGTTTTTTTTTTGCATGGCTTAAGGCCCGAAAATCAACCCTTTTAGTTTATTTTTCCCCTTCGTCCTTTAAAAGGGAATTTTTTGGGAAAGTGTTTATACCCCTGGAGCGATCATTTTTCTGGAGGGAGAGTTTTTTTAAGGCCCCGGGGGAGTTCCCCCCAAACACTACCCCGGGCCCCCTTACTTTTTTTCCCCGTTGTGTGGTGGCCTTTAAGGGAAATGTTTTTAAATCCCAAAAGAAGACCGATAACAAAAAGTTTGTCACGTATCTTTTCGTCCTGCAGAAATTCTGTCCAAACAGGGATCCAGTGAAAACACCAACCGTTTTTACCGGTACAGGATTAAGGGTGTATGGTACTTGGGGGGGGTTTTGTGTCTTTTAGAGGTGTGATGGGTGCTCAAAGGACTGGAAGAGTATGTAAACCGTGAGCTTTATTGGAGGCCGGCCTCTGCGACACTAAACTGGTGAGTAGCGTTTTCCTTTCCAGGGTGAAAATGGGGAATTTTTCCATGAAGGATGGACTTCGCCCCTGACCATTTTCTACCCATGGAAAAGGCCTTGGTGGGTTGTGTTGAAAGTTTCCCTTTTGGTGGGTGGCACTGCTTGTTTTTATTCCCCTTTTATAAAGCGGAAGTGCGGGGTGCCCTGTTTGAGTGTTGTGAAGGGTTTCCCGCTTTTTTAGCCCCATAAATTTTTTTCATTCCCAAGGGGCCCTTTCTTGGAGGGTTCCCCTGGGCGCTTATTTCATGTATTTTGGCTAAAAATCCCGCAAGACCACTTTAATGAAACATATTTAAAAAATTGGCATTTGGGGAAATTAAAACTTGGCTCCCCTTTGATCGGGCCGAAGGACTATTGGTTTATCAGATCTTGTGCATGTTATTTAATGGTCTAGTACCTTGGTTTTTCTTTCCCCCCGAGTTTTTATGCTGCAAGACGGGGCCCCCCCTTTCCCCCGCCCCGCTTTTACCGGTCTGGCACCAGTAAGCCTTTTACACTTCACAGGGTTTTATTTCCGGGGTTTTCCTTTGAGGAGCTTCCCTTCCATCATTTAAAAGAAGACCAAATTTTCAACCCGTCCCCAAATTTGTGGGGGTTTTTGACTTTTTTTCCATGTGTGGGGGCTGGCGCCTGTGAGTGAGTAGGGTTTTACCCCGAGCGCTCCAGTTTCCTTAAATGAAACCTCAAGGGCAACTAGGGCCCAGGCATGTTTCTTTACCTTGGTAAACATGGGTTTCCTGGGGGTAGGTGTATTTTCACGCCAGGGCCGAATTACCCTAATGGTATTGAAAATTTTTGGCACTGGTTTTTTTCCTGTGCAAAGTTTCCATGTACAGTACATTCTTCTTCCCTAAAATTTGAAGTTATGACCTGAACAAAACTCCTTTTGTCTTCACTTAACGACCCTTTGTTATTAACCACTGGGGGAGAGCAGGACTTTGTATTGACCCTTTCCGAGGGGGGGCCCTTCCTCCCGGGGGGTTAAAAAGAAGATTCTATATCGATATGTCACTTCAATTACAATGTTTGGTCCGTTCCCTTTAATTTACCCCAATTTTGGCTTTGGGGCTTCCTTGTCCCGTTCAGTAAGGCAAAACACACGTTGTTTCCCCGTTAATGGGTTAAACTTGTGTGTGTTTCGCAGGCATGTGGACCCTTTTCCTTTTCTCCCCCCGATTTTTCCTTTTACATTGCCCAGACTGGGGAACGAATTCCTTATTTTCTTTCCCAATAAAAGGGAATGCCCACTAAACCTTTTTTCCCAAAAATTTCGAACCAGATTTAAAACCCGTTGAGAGCCAGGGCCCTTATGAATTTTATTGTTAACCTAATTCTGGTTTTCAAAAAATGTAAAGAAATATAAAATTAAATAAATCTCAATCAAAATTTCCCCTTGAAGATTTTATTTTTATTTATTTCCTAAATTTTCAGGGGTTTTCTCATTTTGTAACAAAAATAATGGGGAAATATTTGCCTTTTATTATACCCTTAATAAAAAATTACTTGCGTTTTTTGGGGAAAAAGGGTTAAGTGAAATTTGTTTCATGAATTTTTCTTCAAAGTTCCCCATGGCATTTGTTATGGTTTTCTGTTTTTATTTTTTAAAAATTTTAGAACAAAATTTTGGATTACAAATATATCAATTCTTAAAACCCTCTATTGATATCCAAACCACTATATTTTTGGGGGCCGCGGGGCTATGGGGCCCCTTTTCAAAACATTTCCGGGGAAACCCCGAAATGGGGTTAGGGGGGATGATTAATATTTTTTTAATAAGTATTTTTGGGTTTTATTTGAAAAAATACTAAGCCCAATTTTTCCTTCTTTTAACCCTTGGTACTTTTTATTCGATTGAGTAAAAATTTTTTGGTCCAGAGTTTTTGGCATTTTTTATTTTTTTGTTTTTTTTTTACAATGAAATATTTCAAAATACCTTTTTAAAATATCTCCTGAAAACCGCATTTATTGAAATCTTTTTCGGGCGCCGGGCCCAAAACCTCCTTTTCACCCAAACAAACTTAAGTTTCTGGACCAGGGACAAAATCATTATTTTTTTTTTTTTTTCAAAAGGACTCAAAAAAAAAAAGCCCCCGTTTATTACCTTTAAAAGATGACTCGACGATTGATACCCCTTTCCATGGGGAAATCATATATGGATTATGGGGGCTCTGGGGCAAGGTCATTAATACATTTAACCTATAATTCCATGGAATTACGTTAGGGGAGTGTTAAAACATCTCCCAAAAACCTCCTTTTTTGGGTTACCCGGGTACGTTCGGGGAAGGGAAAAACACTTTGGGTTTTTTTTTTTTTTTACGCTCCTACCGAAGCGTAAACCTGAAGAGAGGATTTTCTACCCCAAAATCGACTCTGTATTAAGTTTCCTGGACAACTCAGTTTGGGATTTCCCAAATGTCCGGCCTGAAAGGGCACGGTTTGGGGGTCCCATGGCTCCCGGACCCGAAAAACCCAAAAGTTCTCGTTTGACTTAAGCCGGGAAAGGTGAAAATTGCAGTTTTTTGGGTTTGGAAGAGCTCCCACGGAATGGGATAAAGGGAGGGGTAGCAAAGGGGATGACCACCTCCTCGACATCGTTGGGGATTTCCCCCGAACTGCGGGACCGGAGGGGCTGAGTTGTGGGTTCAGCTTTTGTTGAAAAACTTGTTTAATTCAATCAGAAAAATTTTTTGGGAAACCCTCCTTTTTTTCGAAAACTGAACTTGGGCATGTGTCATGGGGGGTATCGGGTGCAGTCTCAATTTGGTTGATGGTCGGTGCTTCGGGAAATTAAAACTGTGGGGATACTTTAAAGTAAAACCTTCAGGGCCAGGGTGATTTGGGGAACCGCCCCGAGTAGGCGTGGTTTGTCTCGGGGCGGAACCCTGAAAAATCAGGAATCCGCTGCAGGGTGTTTGGGAACGGGCCCACAGGCTTGTCTCGCGGAAAAAAACCCTGGGGGAAAGCAGGGAGGGTTTAGGGTCTCTGGGAGCCCCAGGGTTTTGCGCTAAGACCTGACCCGCCTCCGAGCCCGGGGAAGAAGCTCCCCTTCCAAGTCTCTTTTTGGCGATCTATTTTAACACAGATGGGGGCCTCGTGTCGGCAGGATGGGCAATGGGTCGTTTGGGGTAAATACTTTGGGGTTTGTTCACTGACCCTCCAACTGGCAGCTTCACCCCCGGGTTCGGCAGTGGATGCCCGATCCCCCATTTTACGAAAGCGCACCCCCTCTTTACGAAGTCAGAGAGGGTGTAGCAAAAATTGAGGGTTGGGGGGCAGCTGGTGTTTTAATATCAGTGCGGGCTCCCCAAAGCTTGGGGAGGCCATGTCCACGGGGTGCATGCTGTCCTACTGCCGGTTTTGGGAACAGGTACCCTTCCCCCTGACTGGAAAAGGGGCTGGGCCCCTATCTGGAAAAGGGGGAAGGGGCCGTCAGGGCTGCAACAATTACCGCGGATTACACTGCTCGGTACCAGGCAAGGTGCTTGAAACTATTGCTGACACGGATTCGCAGCCTCGGTGAAGTCAGAACCTCAGCCTTCTAGTTCACGCCTGGTGGCAACAACGGCCGTATCCTAGCGCTTTGGTCCGGGGAAAGCCGACGGGGGTTTCGACAGGGGGTGCTTGCAGCCTATGTTTATCTCAAGAAGGGTTTTTACTCCGGGATGTGAGTCGCTTGAGATCCCCTTTTGGCTTCGAGGGGTTCCTAAGGCATTGGGGTTTATAATGGTCTGATTCTGGGTGAAGGTGTGGGTGGGGGGGGAAAAAAAACAAAAAAGGGGGTGGGGGCAGGTTTTTATCGGGGTTTTTTCCTGGTTTTTAACAAAGGGGGGGCCCAAGGGGGTTAAACCTTGTCCCAATACCCAGTCCATCAGCGTTGAAAATGATGGGGCAAGGACGCCCCCTTGCCCTCACTCCGTTTAAGGAAAGAAGCGGATACACTTCCCCCACTTCACACACTCTCAGTCCCAGAATACAGACCATTATCAACAATAGTCCTTGCAGGAATCCCTCGAAGTCCGAAGATCTCAGAGCGACTCACGATGCACTGAGTCAACGCCTTCTTGAGATCACATAGGCTGCAAGCATCCCCTGTCGAAACTCACGTCGGCGTTCCACCAGGACACGAAGCGCTAGGATACGGTCCGTTGTTGACCTACCAGGCGTGAACTCAGACTGCTGAGGTCTCTGATGCTTCACCAGATGACTGCGAATCCGTGTCAGCAATAGATGGGCAAGCACCTTGCCTGGTACGCTGAGCAGTGTAATACCGCGGTAATTGTTGCAGTCCTGACGGTCCCCTTTCCCTTTCCAGATAGGGACGACCAGCCCCCTTTTCCAGTCAGGAGGAATGGTACCTGATTGCCACACGGCAGTCAGGACAGCATGCAGCCCGTGGATCATGGCCTCACCCACAGCGTTGAGGAGCTCCGCACTGATATTACAAACACCAGCTGCCTTCCCACCCCTCAACTTTGCTACAGCCTCTCTGACTTCGTCAAGAGAGGGTGCGCTTTCGTCAATGGGAGGATTGTGCAATGGGGCATCCACTGCCTGTAACCCAGGGGTGTGAAGCTGCTCAGTTGGAGGGTCCACCGTGAACAACTGCCCAAAGTACTCAGCCCAACGAGCCATCTGCTCATCCATGTCCGACACGAGGCGCCCATCTGCTGTTCAAATAGCCTCGCCAGAGAAGAGACTTGGAACGGAGCTTCTTCAGGGCTCGGTAGGCGGGTCGGAGGTCATTAGCGTTCAAATGACCCTCGACATCCTCAGCGAGACTCCTGACATACCTCTCCTTGTCTCTCCTCAGGAGGGTTCTAGTCCGCGAGACAGAGCCCTGTGCTGGTCCCGTTCCCAAGACAGCCGGGCAGCGCGACTCTCCTCGATTTTTTCCAGCGTCTCCGTCGAGACAAAACCACGCCTTGACCTCGGGCGTTCCCCAATACACTCCTTGGCAGCCTGTAGAGTTTCACGTTTGAAGGTATCCCACAGTTCTACAGGGTCCCCGAGAGCACCGAGCACATCAACCGATTTGAGACTGCCACCGCATACTCATGAGCACATGTCAAGTCCTTCAGTTTCTCAAGATGAAACACAGTATGGTTTCCTCTTAAAGATTCTTCTGTACTTGACATGAAGCTTAAGTGTAGCAACAACAAGTCTGTAATCTGTTCCACAGAACTCAGCACTCCGGAAAACCCCTGCAGTTCTGGAGGATCCTCCAACGAGTGCTAACGAGGATGTGGTCGATCTCCTTTGCTACCCCTCCGGCATTACTATACCATGTCCAGTGGTGCAGCTCTGGTCTCTGATACCAAGAACCTGCAATTCTCAACCTTCTGGACCTTGCAAAGTTCAAAAGCAGAGAACTGTTGGTGTTTCTGGTACCAGAGCCATGGGGACCAACACATAACTCGTAGCCTTTTCACAGTGCCAGTAGTAGCTTGAAATCGCCCAAGACAATGAGTGTGTCCCGAGGAGGACACTGGTCTAATACAGAGTCGAGTTTGGCGTAGAACATCTCCTTCTCTTCAGTTTTACGCATCTCGGTAGGAGCGTACACTACAACAAGAGACATGAAACCCAGAGTGTGTTTCATCCTCACCCGCATTATACGCTCATCAACCGGAGTAACCTCAGCAACTGACGGCTGCTGTTTGCTGGAGATGCCTATAGCTACTCCCCGTACACGGTGACCATTGCTCATGCCGGACCAGTAGTAGGTGTAACCCCCACTGCTAGTCTCACCACTGCCAGGCCTCCTCGTCTCAGAGAATCCCACTATATCCACCCTCAGCCTACTGAGCTCGCCCGATAGGAGAGGTAGTCGATGATCGTCGAGTCATCTTTATAGGCACTGGTAACTAACGGGCTTTTCTTTGTCCTTGGGTAGTCCTTTGTTGTAAAAAAAAAAAAAAATACACTGAGGTGTGTGGCCCGTGGTGCCATGAAACTGTACAGTTTGTTGTGGATCAGGTGCCAAAAGGAGGATTTTGAGGCCAAGCTAGCTGTCTCAACGTCAACGATTTCCAATAAATGCGCTAGAATTCATTGGAGTTATATTATTATAGATAGATATTTTAGATAGATATTTCATTGTCCACAAAAAAAAATACAAATAAATTACATAATATGCCGAAAATTACTCATGGACCAGAAATTTACTCTAATCAGTAATCAACAGAAGTACCAAGGGTCTAAAAAATGTTAATGGGGAAACGATGTGGCGCCTTAGTATTTTCTTCACATAAAACAAAATATACTTCCATGTAATAAATATGTCATTTCCTATCAGCTCAACCATAGACCACTATATCTCTGGACTGTTCACGCGACAATGTTTTGAAATTGCCAGGCTGCATAGCGGCCCGCGGCCCCCCCGACAAAGAGGTATAGTGGTCTTGGACTATCATATAGACTGGTTTATCAGTATATATGATATACTGTAATCTTCGTAAATATTTGTTCTATAATATTATCAAATAAAAAACAGTAAAACACACTAAACAAATGCCATTTCGAGACTCTGAAGAAAATGCATGAACTTAATATTTTACTTCAACTCTTCGCCATTAAAACTTTGAAAATCCTTTTATCATGAAGGGTATCAAAGAAGCGCAATTTTTTACTTTCATGTATTTTTGTTATCTATAAATGAGTTAGAACCTGATAAATTAGCGTTAAATAAATAAAAAAAAAAATCATCAAACGGTAATTTTTCCCCATTGATGTTTATTTTCTTACTTGTATATTTCGTTTTCGATAAAGAATAACCATGATAAAATTTGCGTTAACAAAAAAAATAACCTCTAAGGGTCTTTGAGTTGCTATACGAGGTGAAGATCTGTTCAGTATATTCTGAATGACCGCCGTTTTAGTGCCAAAATTTCCTTTTACTCTACGGTGCAAGAAACTCACGACGGAACTTCAGTAATCCACCACCCGTCATAGGTGCAATATGACAAGGTCCAAAAACAGAGGATGGAGAAAAGGGAAAAGGGGTCCCTCATAGCACTGCGAAGCAACACGACAAGTTTAACCTCATTAACGGAGGGAAAAGGGTGACGAGAATGTTTGCCATATACAAAGTTTAAAGGGACAATGAGAAAGACCCAAATGTCCCAAATTTGTGGGGGAAATTATATATGGAGACCTTGGTTCCAAGGGGTACATTGTAATTTATATGTGAGCATATCGATATAGAACTCCCCTCCCTTTCTGTTTCCCACCGGAGAGAGAGCGCCGTCGCCACTCAGGGGGTAAGCGAAATAAATTCATAACCCCTCCTGGGTCTCCGCCACGTGCCCTTAAATACAATAGGTACGTTAAGTGAAGACAATAAAGGGTGTATTAGTTCATGGTCATATTACGGTTACTGAAGTTATGGGATTGTCTAATGAATGTATTCTGTTTTCCCGTCGTGAACATTGTCATCAGGAATAAAAATCGTGCCGAAAATGGTTTTCAATACCCATTTAGGTCCCCACTATTGGCCCTGGCTGTGAAAAATACCCCCTACCCAGGTAAAACCCCCGCTTTACCCGGTACAAGCAACATGCTGCCCTAGTTGCCCCGTGACTGGATCGAGTTTACCACGGAAACCCGGAGCAGCAATCGTGGTACAACTCCCACAGATGCACTCTACAGCAGAACACAGCACCCCCCAAATGGTCAAGGGAGAGAAAGTCAAAAGGGCCCCCAAAACATCTGGCGGATCAGGTGAGGGAATGGTCTTACTTTTACTCGATGGAAGGAGTAGTCTCGGTACAAAGGTAATACAGGAAAAGACATACGTGTAAAAGTGTGAAAATGGCTTACGTAGGACCTGACCAGACCCCGTAAAAGTCTGGGGAGAGGCAACGAGGAGCTGTGCTTGCAGCATGAAAAAAAATCGGAAGAAAAAAAACGCAAAGGTAGCTAGATTTCCCTTTATAACATGACACAAGATCTAGAACCAAAAAGTGCCTTCGGACTGTATCAAAGGTCAGCCAATGTATGTAAGTTCGGCCCCGTGCCAAAATTTTAATATGATGTTCATTACCAGATGAGATCTTGCGAGAGTTTAGCCCGGGTTTTTAAAGACAGTGAAATAACTTTACCTAGGGGAACCCTAACCCAAAAAATGCCCCTTTAGGAGATGTTTAAAATTTTGAGCAAAAAAGCTGGCAAGCGCTTGCATCACACTTTTCTCACCAACAAGGGCAGCCGCACTTTACAGTCTTTATAAAAGGAAAAAACACAAGTCAGTGCCCCCCCACCGAAATGGGGAAAACTTAGACACGAACACCAAATGCCCGTTCCTACTGTGGTAGAAAAAAGGTCATGGCAAGAAAAACCCCTCCTTCATAAGGGAAAAAAGGGTGCCCGGGATTTAAACAACCTGTCGAAGGGGTAACAAGCTACATCACTTTGCAGTTTGTGTCGCAGTAGTCCAGGGCTCCAATGAGCTGCAGCGGATGAGAGGGTAGCGTCTTTCCCGTCCCTTGCAGCATCCCATCCCCACCTCTGAAAACACAGGGCAACCCCAAGGGACCACTAGCACCCTTTTATCCAATTACCGGTGGCAAAACAAATTCGGGGGTTCATTTACACTGAGCCATCCCTGTTGGACCCGATTTTGGATGCTGGGACGACAAGCATACGTGCACACCAACATTAAGTTATCGGTCTTCATTGGGGGTGGTCTAAGAAAAAGGGATTTCCCTTAAAGGGGCCCCCACACATACCCTGAACTCCCAGTAATGGCCCACCGGGTGCCAAAGCTGTCTTGCCCCCTGGTATGATTCGTCGCCCTTTCCTCTGCAAAAAAGACCTATCCCCGTCTCAGAGAAAGCTGCGCTACCAAAAGAAGGTTAAACACTTTTGCCAAACAAGTTCCGCTTTCTAGAACGGGCGAAAAGGGAAATAATAGAACTAGAAGGTGGTGTATTTTTTAGGGTCTTAATGCCTATGCAAAAAAGGGGAAAATCACACACCCCAAAACCCATTCCCTCAAGCCCCTTTATGCCAAGCATAAAGGAATCAGTTCTTTATGCCTGGAATGGGTATCACAGTGTCCCCCCTAATGCGGGTGACCGAAAATACACAACATTTTCACACCCTTTGGGGACGGTATCGTACTGTTGGGACCCCAAGGTACATTGCTCGGACGATGGCTATACCAGACGTATGACCAAATAACGCAGACTCCACGTGTCAACACTACATACACTAAGTGCACAGATGATACTCTAATGGCAGACCCATCAAAAACAGTAAAATTTCGTGTTGAATGGGCCCCAAAAATTCAGTGATGCAGTACAATATCTGTACCGCCTGTCATCCAGCTTCAAAAGTGTTTTTTTTGGTTTTCACTGTGATGCTGTTTTGACAGGGTACCTTGCCATGGTATGTAAGATGACTGACTTGGTTTCGGAGTTAACATTCTTGGGGAAACTGAGAGCATCTTCTCATTTTTTTAGGGTTTTAAGCCAAAACCAAAATTCATCTTTGATCCTTTTTTCATGGTCTCTCTATCCCCAGATCAAGAGGAAACAAGAGTAAGGTTTACCAGTGATTGATGGGAAAACAAAACCCTCCCCTCATGTGGCTGTCTCTTCCCCAGAAAAATTGTCAGCCCACCCGTACTCCACCATCCCCTTCCTACTTTCTGTTGTAAAGATCGCATCAGGCAACATCAAACGTAAGAGCTTTTAATTCTTCCCAGTTCCCAGGTCAGGGGATGCAAATTCATCTCAGAATCTCAGTCATTCAAGAATAGACATCCCGTATTTTGCCATTTTAGTACCTGAATTTTTTTTCCTTTCAAACTCTTTTCCCGGGGGGGGGGGGGCCCAAAAAAAAAAAAAAAAAACCCAACAAAACCCGAAGGGGTTAAAAGGTTTTATGGTGTTCTAAAGGCAAATCCTTTTGTTACATTTTTTCGGAAAGTTTTAAAACAAAATTTTATTAAATCTTTTGCCACAAACCCCCATAGCACCTGTAAAAAAAAATTTAACCCCAAGGCTATAAATAGCAAAAATGACGATATGAAAATTTTTTTTTTTAAAACCCCAATTTTATTTTTCCCCCCAACCACTTTGGGGGGGCTGGGGGGGTTTTTTTCTACCTAAAACATTAAAAATTTTTTTTGGACCCAAGGAAAAATTTTAATAACTAAATAAATAGGAAATTTAGGGGAACCCCAAAAATTCAGGGCGGAAAAATAAATCCCGGGCGGGTTACACTTGGAAATGGGGGTTTTTTTTTAAAATTCCCAAAGTTTATTTTAAGAAAACACCCAAACTTGTGGAAAAAATTGGCCTACCGCCCCCCAAGTAGAATCCCTTCAAAAAAAATAAAAAATTTAACCTTTTTTTTTAAAGGTCATGCGGGCCCCCACCCAAAACCTAAAAGAAACGGGAAACAAGGTGCCCAAAAAGAAAACTGCCCTTTGGGGGTCCCCTGATGGTAATTGGGGGATTTATTTAAACCAGCAAATCTAATGAAAAGCAAAGCCTAATGTTTGGAGTTTTCAGTATTGTTTCATAAAAATATCTAGTTATGGGAATACAAGCGTAATACAAAGTTCCTTAACCAGTTTTTTTTTTTTTAAATAGGTCAATTGGTCCCAAACTGTTTAATTTTGCAAATTTAAATTTAAAAATTTGCAAACCAAGGTTTAAAAATTTTAAAAACTGAAAATTTTAAACCCCAAAATTTTAAAAAATGAAAAAAAAGTCATTTTTTTGGGACTTGGATGTACACTTACAACACATAAATATCAAATCATATGATTTTTCCTCACCAAAAAATAAAGAAACCCTAAAATAAAGGACACAAAAAGTTTTAGAAAAAGAACAGTAGGTTCCCTTACTCGAAATATAATTTAATTTTTCCCAAAAGTTTTTAACAATTTGGTATTGAAAGTATTTTAACGCAAATTATATTTCATTTTATATATAAATAAAGGAAAATTTTCAAAGACAGGTTTTTTTTTTAAAGCAAAAAGTTTTAAGGGGTTTTTATTTTACCCCCAAAAGGGTCCCCATTGAATTTTTAAAATTCCCCTTTTTGTATGGATCAATTTATAAAAATTTATTTTTTAAAAGTTTTTTTTATAATATTCAAAAAAAAAACATAAAACCCTAAAAAAGCCCTTAAATCAAAAAATTCACCCTTAAAACCGTTTTTAATTTTCAAAATTTAAATATAACTGAACTATTTTTACTTTAAAATTAAATTTTTTTCATAAAAGAATTTAACATTCAAAATTTTTTACAAATAAATTTTTTACCAAACGGGAAAAAATGAGACTGATTTTTTTTTTAACGCAATTTTTTCATTTAATTTTTTGTCAAAAAAACAAAAATTTAAAAAAGAAAAATTTTTTCCCAAAGGGCCAGTATTTTTTTTGTATTTAAAGGGGGAATTTTTGTATTGTTTCCTGGGGTTTTCTTTAGGGTTTTTGGCATTTCTTTGGGTTTCCGATTTAATTTTGAAAAAAACCCCTTTTCGAAGTTAAAAAAATATAATTTATACGGGGTTTTTTTAAATTTTTTATAAATTATAAATAAAAAAATAAAAAATAAAAATTTATGAATTAAAAAAATATTATTTAATAATATTATTAAATTTTTTATTTATATTTTAATAAAAATTTATAAATGGATATATAATAAAATTTTTAATTTTAATTGATTATTTTTTTTTAATAATAAATTTTAATATTAAAAAAATTATTTTAAAATAATTTTTTCAATTTAATCAATCCGAAAAGTTTAACCCAAAAAAATTTTTTACTTTTTTTTAAATTTATTAATTTAACGCATTTGTTGATAATTCATTTAAAAAAAATAATTATTTTTGGAAAAAAAAATCTTTTTTAAATTTAAACTCCCCATGTTATAAATTTTCCGAAACATTTTTACGAATTTAAAAGTTTAATTAATTTCCCCATTTTTTTTCTTTTGTCTTACTGGCATTTCTTATTTGGGGTTTTACTGTTTTTAATTTGAAATATAAAACCCTTTTTCCAAATTTTTAAAATTATCTTTACTATTTTGGATAGAAAATAAAGAAATATAGATAAATTATTGAATAATTTTATTAAATTATAACTTTAAATAAATAATCTATTCTTTTAAAATTTAAATAAAAATTTTAAAAATTTAAAAACTTTTTATAAGGATAGAAAACATTATTAAAAAAATATTTATAATTTTTTAATAAATATAAAATTTTTTTACTAACTAAAAAACCCTTCACCCCAAAAAGGGGTTATAACGATTCCCCCTTAAAAGGCACTTAATTTTTTTTTAAACATTTTTAACGAATTAAATATTCCGTTATTGCATTTCCATTCTTTTAAAATTGAGAAAACTCCCTTTTTTGCTTCAATTTTTCTAAAGATACTACATTTACTGTTCCAATTTTCTTTTTCCCTTTTTTGTTTACTGTTTATTTAAAATTGAATAATAACTAATAATAATAAACCACTTTCGGGTTATAATTTTACATTTTGAATTTTCAACAGTAGAAATTTTTTAATGGGTATTTAAATTATTCCATTTTAAAAACTTTTACCCATTAAAATTCTTTTTGGGTTGTTTTTTTCCCTTTTTGGAAAAACCACCAAGGGAAAATTATCACCACATGACCCCACAATTTTTTCTTCCTTATTTTTAAAATAACCATTCTTTCCTTCCCCTTTTCACAATAAAATCAGGAAAAAATTTTATGGTAATAACTTTTACACAGAAATCAAAAAATGGTTAAACCCAAAAAACTTTACTAAGTTTTCGAATTTTTTTTGAAATTTTTAATTTTTTTTCTCCCCGAGGACCCTTGGCAAAACTCAAAAAGTTTTATTTTTTTTTATTTTCCCTTTTCCCCAACCAAAAAAACCACATTATTGTGTATCCCTTTTTACCTTTATTATACCCATTGAACTTAACCCTCAAAATTGTAAATTTTTAAAAAGGGCCCCCCTGTCGCCCCCCTTGATGGCGGAGCATTTTTTATAAATTTCAACCTTCATTTATTTTTTCAAATATTAAATTTTTGTTATTAAAATTGGGCCCCCTTTTTGAATTTAAACAAATACCCCCATTCCCCCCACTACCATTAATTTTTTCATCCCCTATTCTTTAAAGTTTTGTTTTTTAAAAAAAAACGTATAAATTTTTTTCTTTTTTTGATTTTTTACCCATTTCCTCCATTAAACTTTTTCATTTTTTCAAAAATTTTTTTTCAATTGTGGAACCCCCCAGATGAAATTAAACGGGGCCCATTTTTTTTGGGCCAAAATTTTTTTCTTATTTTAAAATAACTTTAAAATTGAAACAAATCCCCTTTTTTAACTGTTCCGCCAATTCCTTTAAATTTTTTGTAAATCTAATTTGCAATTTTCAAAAAAATTAAGGGGGGTTGATATATTATTTTAAAATAAAGGTTTTTGGGAAAATTTTTTTTTTAATTTTCCCCCATTAATTTTTCCTATTTGGAAAACCCCCGCGGAATCAAACATAATTTTTACATAAATTTAAATTTTAACTTTAACATTTAAAAAGATTACAACCTATCAAACAAATTATGTTTTAAAACCAAAAAACGGTTTTTTATAAAAATTATTATTAGCATTAGATATATCTTTATAATTTTTAAAGTATTTTTTCCAAAGGGGAACCAAACTATTTTTGGAAACCAATTTATAGCAAGTATTTTAAATTTTTTTTTTTTTATAATTATAAAATCTTTTTTACTCCCCGGGGGGCCAGGTATTTTTTGTAAACCCTCCAAATTGGTATTTTTTTTTACACCTTTTGGGCCATCACCCCAAAAAATCCACCGTCCACCCCAATCCCTTAACGCCATTGGGTTTTTCAAACAAAAATGTTTGAAGTTGGGTTTAAAAATCGGGATTTTTACCAACTTTTGAAAAAATTGCCACCCGCAATTCAACTACTTGATTCAATCCAAATAAAAATTGGGATTTCCCCAAGGGGGTTATTGAAACATTTTTTATTTTATATTTATTTTTTGTGTTTTTTCTTTTTAAACAGTTTTCAATTTGAAAAACACCAACGGTTTCCCCCCAAAAGAATCAAAAACGCCCAACCTTTTTAAATCTTGGTCGCCCCTCCTCAAAAATTTTGAATCAATTCCCCCCAATTTGAATAAAGGAAAATTAAGCTTTTAATTTATTTGGTAAGAATAAAGTAATGTATTATAAAACTATATTAATAAAATTTTTTTTAATCTTTTTTTATAATTTTTTTTTTTTTTAAAAAATATAATAATTTTTTCTAAATATTATAATAATAAAATTAATTTTAAAATATAAATTTAAAAGGATTAATAATAAAAAATATAGGTATTTAAATAAAAAAAAAAATTTTATAAAATTATTATATTATATGTAAATTTTTATTTAAAATATAATTATTATTTTTAAAAATAGAAATAAAACAAATATATTTAATAATGTATAAAAAAAATCTATATATAAAATTTTTTTTTTTTATTGTATTTTTATTTATATATAATTTATTTTTTAAATTTATGGAATTTTTATAGGAAAATTTTTAATTAAAAATTATTTTAATTTTTATTTATTTAATATTTTTAAATATAATTAAAGTATAATTTTTTTTATACATTTTAATTATTTTTATAATTTTAAAAAAAAAATTTTTAAATTTTAAAATTAATTAAATAAAATTAGTTATTAAATAAAATTAAATTGCTTATATTTATATTTATATATTATATATATATAATATATATATAATATATATAATTTTATAATTTTATAAATATATTTAAATATAAATATTAAACAATTAAAAGTAATTTTTTATTTATTTTAAATAAAAAATTTATTTAATTTTGGGATTTAATTTTAAATTAAAAATTGATTAATTTAAAAAATTTAAAATTATTTAAAAAAAAAATTAAAGTATGTAATGGAGTTAGTTTTCTTTAAAAATTTTTTTGGGGCAAGAACATTTATAGGAATGGGGTTTAAATTTTATATAAAAATAAAAAATTAAATTTAAATTAATATATAAATATATAAATAAAAAAAAATTATAATGGGTTTTTATTTTTAATTTTAAAAAATTATTATTTTTTTTATTATGGGAAAAAAATTAATTTAAAAGATTAATTCTATAAAAAATAATTTTTGTTCATTAAAAATTGGTTCCCTTTAGTTAAAATAAAAATTTTTTTTAACCCCTTAAAAATTTTTAAATTAAATATTAAAATATAAATTTATATATTAATAAAAATTTTAAAATTACCCCTATGGATTTTTTTTAAAAACCAAAGAAAGTTTTGGAAAAGGTTAAAAAAAAATTTTTTTAAATTGTTAAACTATTTTATTTTTTAAAAATCCTTTTGGGCTAAATTTCTTTATGGGGCCTAAGGGGGGAAGTCTTCTTTTTTTTTTAAAATTTCCAAAACCGGTTTGGGGTTTTCCTTTTCCGTTTTAGGTGGAAAGTAAAAAAAAAAAAAAAAATGGTTTTCAAATTTAAATTAAAAACAATAAATGGAAAAGCGGTAAAAAAATAATTCCCAAATGGGGGAAATTTCCAAATGGGGGGGAAAAACGTGATTTTAAAATAAAAAAATGTCAAAGTTTTAAAAGGGCGGGAAAAATGCGCAACTACGGGGAAAAAAAGGTTTTAAAAAAATTAAAAATTTTTTTTAGAAAATTTTCCATTGAGGGTGTATATAAAAAAAAACTTGAAAAAGAAAATTATTTACCGGAGGGCGTGGCTTAGAGGGTTTAAAAAAAAATAGATTGCCTAATTTTAAATTAAAAATTATTTTTTAGTACCAAATACTTAATTATAAAAATGGTTTTTAATTAAAATAAAAATGGCAAAAAAATCGCCTGATAAATTTGTTGGGCATTTGGGACTTTGGTAAATTTAAATTGTTTTGATAAGTCTATAATGGTATAATAATAGGTAAGACACGCTGGATTTCCAAAATTGGGATTGGTGGGAAAAAAGGTTAAAAAATTATAAAAGATAAAATTCATGTATTTAAAAATATTTTCCAGCATCCAAAAATGCGGGAAGAAATTAAGAAAAATTTTAAAAATTCGAAACCTTAGTGATGATTTAATTTAGTGGAGTGTGACCATCTGAGAATGGTAAGAAATGTCTAAAAAAATGAACCTAAAAAATTTTTGGGGTTATAGCTGGGGAAAACAAAACTGTAAAATTATTTTTAAAAAATAAAAAAAAAATTTAAGGGGGGGTTTTAATTACGGTTCTAAAGTGAAAAAAACCAAAAATGCCAAAATTAAGTTTTTTAGGAAAATAAATTTTAAAATGGAAGTAAATCTTTTAGACGGGCCATTTTTCAAAAATTTCAATGTGTTTAAAAAAAGGATGTTAAAATTATAAAACTGGGCTTATGCTATGGTTTTATATATTAATCCTCATTTCAATTTTGGAGCAAAAAGGAAAATTTAAATTGGGAAAAGATAAAAGGGCACAGCTTAAATATAGTAGGCCCAAAGAAACCCACAAGGAGAAAAACCATGCTAGTTTAAGTTAGCAATGATGTTGAAATGTAAGGGGGCAATAAAAGAGAAATTAAATGGAAAGGTATTATAAAAAATAAAATTATGACGTGGTTTAAAGAAAAAGAATTACCACCTTTTTTGTGAAGGTTTTGCTTGAGTAAAAAAAATTTTTATTGCATAGCGAACAAGGGAAAAGTTAAGTTTTTGGGGGGGGGAAAACAATTTTTTTTTCGATCCCCTCGTAAGAAATTAATTCACATAATTTCTTGGATTTAAATTTTAAAAGAATAATTTTTGGGATTTAAAAATTTCAAATGTTAGATCAGATTCAATAGTGTTTGCTATATGGTCTTGATTGTTCTCATAAGCAACAACAAAATGGAAAAAGTTAGGAATAAAAGGTAGACATTATTCAACCCATTCAAAAGAAATGTTGGGAAAAAAATTTTCAATCAAGTAGGGGGGAAGTGAAAAACAGAAAAGGAAAAAATATTAATGTAGGAAGTAAATTAAATATTTAAAAAATATTAGTATTTTAAGGGGAAAATTTTCAACAGAAGTGCCTTAGTATTTCATTTATAAAAATGTAGAAAAATTGTGTAAATTTTTTCATTCAAAAAGAAAGTAACACTAACTGCGTGTTTTAAATTTTAAAAGTATAGGAAGTTGAGGCAAAGAATGGTAAATGTATTTAGGGATAACATTTTCTAATGTGAATAGATATAAATAATGTTTAAAAATATATAAAAATAAATTTATATAATATTAAAATTAAAATTATTAACTTAATTAAATATAAAATATACCAAATAAAAAATAATAATTAATATAATTTTTAATAATTTAAATAAATATAATTATCTTAATTAAATTACAAATAATTATATTTCCCAAATTTATAAAAATTAATAATAATTAATTAAATATTTTTTAAAATAAAATTTTATAACTTTTTCTCGTAAAAGTTTTTTCTTTTAAATTTAATAAAAAAACAGTAAACAAATGGAATTTTCCAGTATAAAAGGGGTAAAAATATGAAAAAATAATATTTTAAATTTCCCTTTTAATATTTTAGAAATTATAAATGGACATTTAATAAAAAAATTTTTTTTCTTTATTAATTTTTTGTTTTTTTTAAATAATTAGAAATTAAATTTTCATAAAATAAAATAAATATAATTTTCCCCTTATATAATTTTTTTTAAGTTTAAATTTATATATTTAATATTTAAAAAAAAGAATATATAATAAAAAGTAAAAAATACCGTTTATTTGTAAAGTTTTTTAATTTTCTCCAAAAAAAATGGCAAGAATTTAATGAAAAAATTTTTGCATCATATTTCTTCAATTAAAAATTCATTTCTTTATGGTTTTACGTTTTTTTTTATAATTTATCTTTTTTCAAGATAAACCGATACATTTTTACTATAAAACCATCAAGGAAATGGGGTTTATGTTGAAAATGTCAAACGCCCATTTGGTTTAAAAAATACCAAACGAAAAATCAGGAACTACATAGTTTTGCTTCACATTTTTAAAAAAAAAAAAATGGCGAGAATTTTTTAAAAGATGATATAGAGCATATTGTTTAAGTGTGTTACTGTTTTTTATTTAAATTTTAAGAAACCCAAGGGTTTTAAAAAATAGTATTATTTGATGATATGAGGAAAAGGGGTTGTTCAAAGGAAAATTTTTTTTAAAAAATTTTCCTCTTGAAAACCACGGGCAAGGGTGAATGTTTTGTTTTTATGGGGTGGGAGAATTTTTTGAGGATGGATTATGATGAATTTATAAAGATATGAAAATGTTTCAGTCAAAAAGAACTTTTGACATTATTTCAAAATTTTGGTTAAAAAAAAACTTACTGGTTTAAAAATAAGTCTTTTTGTATTTTCCCGTGTATTTGGGGTTTTTTACAAGGAAAATTTAATAAATTGGGGAAAAACCACCCTTTAAGGGGGAAATGTGTTTTGGTTTAAAATGAAATTTTAGATTTTTAAAATCTGATTAAGGGAAAAACCCTGTAGGGCTACGGGGGCCTCTTTGTTCCCTAAAACTTTGTTTAATTTTTAGTACATAAAGTAAAACTAACTCCTTAGGACTATTTATTTAGGGTTAGTATTATGGGGTTTTAAAAAACAGCCCCAAATGCACAATGGATTTCTATTTGGAATTTATTTTAAAAATCTCATTAAAAAGGCACCTTGTTTTACCCGTGGGCTTAAATTACTTTGAAGACTAAAGTTATACTTAAGACCCTTTAAAAAAAAATACAGGTTAGAGTAAATTTTTTATTTTTTCTCCCCTTATATTCAATTTCATGAGGGTAGGCTAAACCCAAAAAAACTTTCCACAATTGTTTTGGGCGCCCATATTTTAAATAAAGGGTTGCTGAAATAAAAATTTTAAAAAACCCCCCTTAACCCCTGAAAAAAAACCCCAAGGTTTTGGTCAGTTATTGTTTTTGATAGTTTTTTTCCCAGAACTTTCAGTATGATTTTGTTATATGAACTCACCCTTGACCGTGCCTTCTCTATCAATTTTAATATCTTCTGATTTAGGTAAAAAAAAACCCCCCTTCCTCCAAAAACGGTAAAAGCCAGGGGCCAAAAATCCGGGAAACTTGTTTGTTATCTTCTTTAATAGTTTTTTATGTTGGGCTAAATGTTGTTTTTTTAGGGTTAAAAAGCTTTTCAGCCACATAGAATTTACAAAAAGTCTTGAATTTATTTTATTAAACTTTCACAAAAATGTCTCAAAATGTGTGTCTGGGGGCCGATGGGATGAAAAACTAGGAAACTCTTTTACATTTTTGTATGTGTTTCCTTTGGTGTCAAAAAGTAAAAGTTTTTTTTTTGGGAGAGAATCACATCCTTTAAGATGTGAAAAAAGGGCTATGCCTTATAAATCAAACCAGACATCATAACTATGTTGCGGAAAATTTGAAAAGGAAAACAAATCAGGGTAAATTTTTCCGAAAGGGAAAAATTATGTTATTTTGAGAGACTAATTCTGAGATGAACGCATGCCCTAAAAAACTCAAAATGGGGATTTAAGGGCATCTCTACGTTTGATGTTCCCCGGATGCAGATTTATAAACAGCAAGTATGGAAGGTGGATGGTGGAGTAAAAGGTGGAGCTGAGCAAACTTTTGAGGAGAGAACAGCCCAATGAGGGATGGTTTTTTTTTCCCAGTCAATCACGGAAACCTTTTCTTTTTTACTCTTGATCTGTGGATAGAGATGACCAGAACAAAAGGGTGAAGATGAAAGTTGGTTTTGGCTTTTAAAAACCCCCAAAATGAGAAGCTGCCAATTCAAGAAAAGTTAACTCCGTCAACCAAGTCAAACATCTCAATTTTCCATGGCACAGAGTACCCCCTTTAAAAACAACATCACAGTAAAACACAAAAACAGTTTGAAGCTGATGAGCAGGGGGTAAGGATTTATAGCTCATCACTGAATTTCTGTGCCCATTCCACAAAATCTACGTT
The DNA here is from genome assembly GCA_016584305.1 of Chionoecetes opilio. NCBI lineage: Eukaryota > Metazoa > Arthropoda > Malacostraca > Decapoda > Majidae > Chionoecetes > Chionoecetes opilio. The sequence goes on along the minus strand of JACEEZ010004832.1, from coordinate 25,208 downwards.
TCGATGGTGTCTGGACCAAAAAGATATCATTGTTTCACTTTGGTATGTATGGGATGACAACGTGGAGTCTGCGATTATTTGGTCTAGCGTTGGTTTTAGCCATCGTCCCATGCAAATTTTCCTTGTGGGCAACCAGTACGATACCTCCCCAAAGGGGTAAAATGTTGGTAGTGTCGGGCATCCCCATGTAGAGGGGCCTGTGTACCCCTTTCCAGGGATCAAGAAAAGATTTCCCCTTTGTTGGGGGACTAAGGGCTTGATGGAAAGGGGTTTGGGTTTGTGAGTTTCCCTTTTTGCATAGGATTAAGAGCCTGAAAAAAACCCACCTGCTAGTTTTTTTTTCCCTTGCGGTTTCTAAAAGCGGGAATTGCGCCCCCAAGGATGTTTTTTACCTTTGTTGTTTGCTGCAGCATTTCATAGAGATGGGGTGAGGGCTTTTTTGCAGAGGCCCAAAGGGACGAAAATCACCTGCGGCCCAAGACAGCATTGGCAGCCCGTGTCGGCCCTTACGGGAGGGTTTTAGGTATGTTGGTGGCCTTTAAAGGAAATCCCAGGTTTTTTAGACCCTCCCAAAGAAGACAGGATAACTTTAAAGATTTGGGGCACTGATGCTTGTCGCCCCAGTCCGAAAAATTTTCATACAGGGGATGGGTCGTGTCAATGAACCACCCATACTTTTTTGCCATCCCCGGTGACATTGGATATAAGGGTGGTGGGCCTTGGGTTCCTTTTGTCTTCAGAGGTGGTGGGGGGACCCGCAAAGGGGTGGAAAACGCTACCCTCGTCATCCGCTGCAGCTGCATTTGGGGCCGCTGACATACTGCGACACTACCCCGCAAAATGATGTAGTTGTTACACTTTGCAGGTGTGATTTAAAAACCGGGCACACCTTTTTCTTTGAAAGGGTGGAGCCTTGCCCCGACCATTTCTACACAGAGGAAAAGGCACTTGGTGAAATTGTGTTAGACTGCTTTCCATTTGGGGGGGGCACGACTTTGTGTTTTATTCCCTTTTTTTAAAGACTGGAGTGGCGGTGGGCCGGTGTGAGGGGGTAAGGGGATGCAAGCGCTTGCCAGCTTCTTTAGCCTCAAAAAATTTGAAAAAATCTTCAAGGGCATTTTTTGGAGGGTTTCCCCAATAGGTCAAACTGTATTTTACTGTATTCAAACCTCTGGCTAACCTCTCGCAAGATCTCATCTGTAATAACATCAATTTACAATTTGGGCCGTAGCACGAAATTAATAATTGGCCTGACCCTTTTACGAGCTCCCAAGGACGTATTGGTTCATCAACTTGTGTAGTTTTTCAATGTAATCTAGCTACCCTTGCGTTTTTTTTCCTGAAGCAGTTTTTTATAGGGGCAAGCAAAGACTCCTCTGTTGCCTCTGCCAGCTTGGGGGGGGGGGGGGCAGCGGGTTGGTCAGGTCCTACGTAAGCATCTTTCCGCATTCAGCAGCTGTATGATCATTTCCGTATGGGACCTTTGTAGCCAGACATACTCCTTCCATCGAGTAAAAAAAAGACCATTCCTCACTATCCGCCAGATGATTTTGTGGGTTTCTTTATTTCTCTACCCTTTACCATTTGTGGGGTGCTGTGTTTTGCTGTAGAGTGTTCTTAGGAGTTTTTACCCCGATTTTCTGCTCAGGTCTTCCCTGGTAAAAACCCCATCCGTACAGGGCAAAAATACGGCAGGATGGTTGCTTGTAGCGTGTAAAGCAGTGGGTCAGCTGGGTCGGGGGTAGGTTTCACAGCCAGGGCCCAAAAGCGGACCATAAATAGGTAGAAAACCATTTGTCGTGCACATGAGGTTTTTTTCCAGATGACAATGTTTAGACTGGAATAACAGAATAATTTATTAGACAAAGCCCATAAAATTCAGTAACCCTAATATGACCATGAACAAAACATCCTTTATTGTCTTTACATTTAAGTACCTATTGTTTAGGTTAACGGCAATGCTGGAGAGCCAGGAGCGGTTATGTATATTACCGCTACTCCCGAGTGGCGACGTGCGCCTCTTTTCCCGGGGGGAACAGAAAACGGGTTTGGGGGTTTATATGATATGCTCTACATTCAACTATAGCAATGTATTTTCCCTTGGAAAACCCAAGGGCTCCATATATAATTTATCCCCTAAATTTTGGGCATTTGGGTCTTTCTCATTTCCCGTAACATGTATATGGGCAAACTTCACTGTCACTCGATATTCCTCCGTTAATGAGGTTAAACTTGTAGTCTGGTTTCTGTAGTTCTATGATGACGCCATTGCCCGTTCCATGGGGCCCCCTTTATTTGGTAGCCTTTTTCTATTGTCACCTATGACAGGGGTGGGGTTACTGAAGTTCCGTTGAGTTTTTGGCACCGTAGGAAAATGGGAATTTTCACTCCATGCGGGCATTTTGAATATTCTGAACGATCTTCCCCCTCGTGATGAGAACTCGAAAACCCCTTATGAGGTTATTTTTAGTTAAGCTAATTTATACAGGTGCTTTTCTTTTTCAGAAACGAAATATACAAGTAAGTAAATAACATCATCAATCGGGAAATTCCGATTGATGATTTATTTATTTATTTTTTTAAGCTAATTATGCATGGTTTTTAAATCATTTATCAGATAACAAAATATAGCAATGGGGAAAACTAATACAATTGCCTTTTATTTATACCTTTTATAAAAAGTTGACTACAAAGTTTTAAATGGCGAAGAGTTTAAGTAATATTAAGTTCATCATATTTCTTTGAGTCTCGTAATGGCATTGTTTAGTGTGTTTTACTGTTTTTATTTGATAATATTAAGAACAAAAATTTACGAAGATTACATAATTTATATAAGATAAACCAGTCTATAGATATCCATAGACCCCTATACCCTTTGTCGGGCGGGCCCCGGGCCTTGAGGGCCCGCAATTTCAAAAACATTGTCGCTGAACAGTAGGATTGTGGTCTATGGTTGAGCTGATAGGAAAAGACATATTTTTACTGGAAAAATATATTTTTTTTTTGGGGAAAAAAATACAGGGGCCACATCGTTTCCCCTTAACATTTTTTAGACCCTTTTACCCTTTGGATACTGATTGGTAAATTTCTGGTCCTGAGTAATTTTTTGGATATATGTAATTTTTGTAGTTTTTTTTTGGGGCAAAGAAAATTTTTATCAAAATATCTATCTATAATAATATAACTCCCAAAGAAATTTTGGCATTTGAAATCGTTTACGTTGAGACAGCTAGTTGGCCTCAAAAACCTTTTGGGACTGATCCCCAACAAAATGTACAGTTTCATGGCCCCGGGGCCACACCCTCAGTGTATTTTTTTTTTTTTACACACAAAGGGGTAGCCAAAAGGGCAAAAAAAGCCCCCTTATTACCAGTGTATAAAAATGACCGACGATCTCGACTACCCCTCCTATGGCGGTCAGTAGGTGAGGGTGGATATAGTGGGGTTCTCTGAACGGGGGCCGGGAAAATGGGGGAGACTAGCAGTGGGGGTTTAAACCCACTACGGGGCGGAAGAGCAATGGTCACCCTTTTTACGGGGAGTAGTATAGGCATCTCCAGCAAACAGCAGGTCAGTTTCGAGGTTTTCTCCGGTTGATGGGGCGTATAATGCGGGTGAGGATTTAAACACACTCGGGTTTATGTCTCTTGTTGTATTTTAGCCCCACCGAGACGTAAAAGAAGAGAAGAGATTTCTAGCCAAACCGATCGTATTTGACCCGTGTCCTCCTCGGGGCACACTCATTGTCTTGGGCGATTTCAATGGGTCATGGCACTGTGAGAAAAGGTACGAGGTGTGGTTTTTTGGTCCCCCCATTTTTTTTGCTTTCGGTCCAGAAATCATGGGGACCAACACACAACTCGTAGCCATTCTCACAGTGCCATATAGCATTGAATCGCCCAAGACAATGAGTGTGTCCCGAGGAGGACACTGGTCTAATACAGAGTCGAGTTTGGCGTAGAACATCTCTTCTCTTCAGTTTTACGCATCTCGGTAGGGCTACACTACAACAAGAGACATGAAACCCAGAGTGTGTTTCATCCTCACCCGCATTATACGCTCATCAACCGGAGTAACCTCAGCAACTGACGGCTGCTGTTTGCTGGAGATGCCTATAGCTACTCCCCGTACACGGTGACCATTGCTCATGCCGGACCAGTAGTAGGTGTAACCCCCACTGCTAGTCTCACCACTGCCAGGCCTCCTCGTCTCAGAGAATCCCACTATATCCACCCTCAGCCTACTGAGCTCGCCCGATAGGAGAGGTAGTCGATGATCGTCGAGTCATCTTTATAGGCACTGGTAACTAAGCGGGCTTTTTTTTGTCCTTGGCTAGTCCTTTGTGTGTAAAAAAAAAAAAAATACACTGAGGTGTGTGGCCCGTGGTGCCATGAAACTGTACAGTTTGTTGTGGATCAGGTCCCAAAAAGGAGGATTTTGAGGCCAAGCTAGCTGTCTCAACGTCAACGATTTCCAATAAATGCGCTAGAATTCATTGGAGTTATATTATTATAGATAGATATTTTAGATAGATATTTCATTGTCCACAAAAAAACATACAAATAAATTACATAATATGCCGAAAATTACTCATGGACCAGAAATTTACTCTAATCAGTAATCAACAGAAGTACCAAGGGTCTAAAAAATGTTAATGGAAACGATGTGGCGCCTTAGTATTTTCTTCACATAAAACAAAATATACTTCCATGTAATAAATATGTCATTTCCTATCAGCTCAACCATAGACCACTATATCTCTGGACTGTTCACGCGACAATGTTTTGAAATTGCCAGGCTGCATAGCGGCCCGCGGCCCGCCCGACAAAGAGGTATAGTGGTCTATGGACTATCATATAGACTGGTTTATCAGTATATATGATATACTGTAATCTTCGTAAATATTTGTTCTATAATATTATCAAATAAAAAACAGTAAAACACACTAAACAAATGCCATTACGAGACTCTGAAGAAATATGCATGAACTTAATATTCACTTCAACTCTTCGCCATTTAAAACTTTGCTAGTCAACTTTTATCATGAAGGGTATCAATAGAAGCGCAATTGTATTAGCTTTCCATTGCTATATTTTGTTATCTGATAAATGAGTTAGAACCATGCATAAATTAGCGTTAAATAAATAAATAAATAAAATCATCAATCGGGTAATTTTCCCGATTGATGATGTTATTTACTTACTTGTATATTTCGTTATCTGATAAATGAAATAGCACCATGTATAAATTAGCGTTAACTAAATAAATAACCTCATAAGTGGTCTTCGAGTCTGCTCATCACGATGGTGAAGATCTGTTCAGTATATTCTGAATGACCGCATGTTGAGTGACAATATACCATTTTACTCTACGGTGCACAGAAACTCACGACGGAACTTCAGTAATCCACCACCTGTCATAGGTGACAATATTGACAAGGCTACCAAATCAGAGGCCATGGAGAACAAGGCAATGGCGTCCATCATAGCACTAGCAGAAGCACACGACGACAAGTTTAACCTCATTAACGTGATGGAATATCGAGTGACAGATGAATGTTTGCCCATATACATGTTAACGGGACAATGAGAAAGACCCAAATGTCCAAATTAGTGGATAAATTATATATGGAGACCTTGGATTCCAAGGAGTACATTGCTATAGTTGATATGTAGAGCATATCGATATAGAACTCCCTATACCGTCTTCTGTTACCCACCGGAGAAAAGAGCGCACGTCGCCACTCAGGGAGTAAGCGAAGTCAATATACATAACCGCTCCTGGCTCTCCAGCCACGTTGCCGTTAACACTAAAACAATAGGTACGTTAATGTGAAGACAATAAAGGATGTATTATGTTCATGGTCATATTACGGTTACTGAATGTTATGGGCATTGTCTAATGAATGTATTCTGTTATTCCAGTCGTGAACATTGTCATCATGGAATAAACCTCATGTGCACGACAAATGGTTTCAATACCTATTTATGGTCCGACTATTCGGCCCTGGCTGTGAAACCTACCACCTGACCCAGCTGTACCCACTGCTTTACACGCTACAAGCAACCATGCCTGCCGTATGTTGCCCTGTGACTGGATGCGAGTTTACCACGGAAGACCTGGATGCAGCAATCGTGGTACAACTCCTACAGATTGCACTCTACAGCAGAACACAGCACCCCACAAATGGTCAAGGTAGAGAAAGTCAAGAGACCCACAATATCATCTGGCGGATCAGGTGAGGAATGGTCTTACTTTTTGACTCGATGGAAGGAGTATGTCTCGGCTACAAAGGTCACAGTACAGGAAATGATCATACAGCTGCTAGAATGCTGTGAAGATGGCTTACGTAGAGACCTGACCAGATCCGCTGTCACAAGTCTGGCAGAGGCAACAGAGGAGTCTGTGCTTGCAGCTATGAAAAAACTCGCTGTCAGAGAAGAAAACGCAATGGTAGCTAGATTCACATTGCATAACATGACACAAGATCATGATGAACCAATACGTGCCTTCGGAGCTCGTATCAAAGGTCAGGCCAATGTATGTAAGTTCGTGCTACAGTGCCAGAATTGTAATACTGATGTTCATTACACAGATGAGATCTTGCGAGATGTGTTAGCCAGAGGTTTGAATGACAGTGAAATACAGCTTGACCTATTGGGGAACCCTAACCAAGAAATGCCCCTTGAGGAGATGTTCAAATTTATTGAGGCTAAAGAAGCTGGCAAGCGCTCTGCTATCACACTTACTCACTCACAAGGCGCAGCCGCCACTCACAGTCTTTATAAAGGGAATAAAACACAAGTCAGTGCCACCCCACCGAAATGGGAAAGCAGTCTAGACACGAATTCACCAAGTGCCTGTTCCTACTGTGGTAGAAATGGTCATGGCAAGAAAGCTCCATCCTTCATAAGGAAAAAGGTGTGCCCGGCATTTAATCACACCTGTCGAAGGTGTAACAAGCTACATCACTTTGCAGTTATGTGTCGCAGTATGTCCAGCGGCTCCAATGCAGCTGCAGCGGATGACGAGGGTAGCGTCTTCCAGTCCCTTTGCAGCATCCCATCCACCACCTCTGAAGACACAGGACAACCCCAAGGTACCACTAGCACCCTTATATCCAATGTCAGCCAGGATGGCAAACAAGCTATCGGTGGTTCATTGACACTGAGCCATCACCTGTATGACCAGATTTCGGACTGCTGGGGACGACAAGCATCACGTGCTCAACCAATCATTAAGTTATCCGTGTCTTCATTGGGAGTGGTCTACAGAAACCTGGGATTTCCATTAAAGGCCACCACACATACCATGAACCTCCCAGTAATGGCCGACACGGGCTGCCAATGCTGTCTTGCCAGCATGGTGATGATTCGTCGCCTTGGCCTCTGCAAAAAAGACCTCATCCCAGTCTCTATGAGAATGCATGCAGCTAACAACGAAGGTATAAACATCCTTGGTGCAGCAAGCTTCCGCTTCGCTAGAACGGACCGACAAGGGAAATAATAGAAACTAGACAGGTGGTGTATTTTCAGGCTCTTAATGCCTATGCAAAAAGGGAAACTCATCACACCCAAAGCCCATTCCATCAAGCCCGTTCAGTGCCAGAGCATAAGAGGAAATCAGTTCTTGATGCCTGGAATGGGTATCACAGTGTCCCTCTACATGCGGATGACCGACACTACACAACATTTATCACACCTTGGGGACGGTATCGCTACTGTGTTTGCACCACAAGGATACATTGCATCGGACGATGGCTAAAACCAACGCTATGACCAAATAATCGCAGACTCCACGTTGTCATCCCACTACATACACTAAGTGAAACAGATGATATCTATCTGGTCCAGACACCATCGAAAGCAGTAAGATTGTCTGTGTTGAATGGGTCACAGGAAAATTCAGTGATGCAGCTATCAATATCCTGTACCGCCTGCTCATCAGCTTCAAACGTGTTTTTGTGTTTTCACTGTGATGCTTGTTTTTGACAGGTACTCTGTGCCATGGTATGTAGAGATGATCTGACTTGGTTGACGGAGTTAACATTTCTTGAATCATTTGACCCGCATCTTCTCTTTTTTGAGGATTTTAAGCCAACCAACTTTCATCTTCGACCCTTTTGTTCATGGTCATCTCTATCCACAGATCAAGGGGTAAACAAGATAAGGTTTACCAGTGATTGACTGGGAAAACAAACCATCCCTCATGTAGGCTGTTCTCTCCTCAAAAGATTGCTCAGCTCCAGCCAGTACTCCACCATCCACCTTCCATACTTGCTGTTGTAATAAATCTGCATCCAGGGCAACATCAAACGTAGAGATGCTTGAATTCTTCCCAGTTTTCCCAGGTCTTAGGGGATGCAAGTTCATCATCAGAATCTCAGTCATCTCAAGAATAGACATCCAGTATTTCGCCATTGGAGTACCTGAATTTGTTTTCCTTTCAAACTCTTCTGCAACGATAGTTATGATGTCTGGGTTTGATTCTAGTAAGGCATAGCTCTGTTCACATTTTTGGAAGGATGATGATGGGTCTCTCAAAATCAACAGTTTACATTTGACATCTTCAAAGGGACAGAAACAACATAGCCACAGGCTGTATAATATGAGTCTTCGCATGAGTGCTTCATAACATCAAGCGCAGACATCGACGATTATTGATTGACATTTTTCGTGTAAATGTTTTAATAAAATATTCATTACAATGACTTTTTGTCCACAATCCATTATGATGTCTGTATTGCTTTCTTGACCTAAAAAACATACATTTAGACCCCAAAGACATATAAATAGCTATTAATGAGTCAGAAACAACCCAGTTTCACGGCGGCCATTTGGTTTTTCCCCGGCGAGTAGCCCCACTTTTGCGAGGACATGGGGGTTATTTGTTCAGTATCCTCAAGTCAGTAGAACTACCTTCAACCTTGTCAGGAGAATTGGCTAGGGCTCAACGGTAGAGCCTCTACTAAACAAAATACATACTCGAAAGTTCATGCGGCACACCCAAAAACTATCAGAAAAAAACGAAACTAAGCTGCCCCAAAAGAGCTGCGGGCCCGTTTACACTGATGGATTAATGGTGGGTTTTTTATTTTTACTATTACCAGCAACGTTTATTTCTCAATTGATATGGAGACAGCACACAGGACAATATGTGGAAAGTTTAAAGTATTGGTCCATAGCCAATACCCCCCATAGTATTAAAATACCTAATGCAGAAATAAATAAAAATTGTCCCTCTAACCTTGTATTTTTTTTCAAAGGTCTGTCAAGTGATCCCACTTTTATTTCCTTCAGCAAACCCCTAATTTAAGACCATCGGTGTCAAACAAGGTGCGCGGGTTTAATGAGGATTTTTAAAAAGCTGACCCATTGGCATATCAGAACCCATGATAGTAAGTACATTGTGGGAGCTTGTAGATGTAAAACCAGCTATACATACATGAACCCTGAAATAGCAATAGTCCTAATGTTGAGTTAGTTTTACAGTATTCAGTGTACATAAAAATATAAGAAAAATAAGATATATGGAAGTACAAGAGCCGTGAGACCTACACGAGGTAGTTCCCGTGTAACTCGAGATTTTATAAATTCTAATTATTTCATATTAGCCTAACACATTGGTCCATTTGGAAAGCTGGGTTTAATTTCCGATTTATTAATTTCCTAAATTAAAAAATAGCAAATCACAGGAAAATACATAAACTTTTTCTTTTAAAGGGACAGTGAATTTTATTTTAACCCAAAGTTCGAAATAATGAATCAAAATTCATTTTGTACTGAACATTTATCGTCATCATCATTATCATGAATCATCATAATCATCATCAACATCATCACTCATTACCATCACCATAAAAATCAAGACATTCACCCTTAAACCCGTAAAGGTTTTTACACAGAAGTTTAAATAATGAAAAGAAATTAGTAACGAACCTTTCCCCTATCATCGAAATAAAGACATTACTTTTAAAACCATAAAGATTTCTTACACAGAATTTGGAATGATGAACGAAAGTCATTTTTAAATGACACTTCATCATTTTCATCGTCATCTCATCATCATCATTTTAAAGGAAAATTTCTACAAAGGGGACAGTATTTTTTTGGGGGGGGTGTAGAAAACAAAACTACTGTACTGTTCCTGGACTTGTTCTCGTTTCTATTTCAATAGAAAGGCCCAAAGCCGCATTCTGACATTTTCGAACATCATCCCCTTTCCCTTCGTATGGTTTTTTCTAAAATATATACGGTTATCTTCGTAAAAATTTTTTTCTATAAATTATCAAAAAAAAACAGTAAAAAAAACCCCTAAAGAAATGCCCTTATAACTCTGAAAAAAATGATGCACTAATATTCACTTAAATTCTTCGCCATTTAAAATTTTGCGAGATAACTTATAACATGGAGTATATCATAGAAGCGGTATTTTATTAGCTTTCCATTGATATATTTCGGTTTCTGATAAATGAATTAACACTATGCATAAATTAGCTTGACGAAAAAATTCATCTTTTTAATCGGAAAATTATCGATTGATGCTGTTATTTTTTAGTTAACGTAATTTATCAAAGGTGCTAATTCATTTGTCAAAAAAAGAATAAATTTAATGAAAGCAATAAAATTCTGTTCTAAATTTAAATGCTCATGTTATAAGTTGTCTCGCAAATTTTAATGGGGAGATTTAAGTGAATTTTTAGTTTTTGCATATTTCTTCAGGTCTCATACTGGGATTTTTAGGGTTTACTGTTTTTTTTTTGTAATTTAAGAAAAAAACATTTACGAAAATAAAGTATATCATTTTACATTTATATATATATATATATTATATATAATTTTTTAAAATATATATTATATATATAAAATATGTTTTTATATAATATATATATAGATATATATATATATATATATATAATATATATATATATATTAATATTATTATATATATATATATATATATATATATATATATATATATATTATTTAAAATATATAATATATAATATATATATATATATTATATAATATTATATATATATATATGTTTATATATTATTAATTTACTTTATACATATTCACATTAGAATACTGTTATGAACAAATACATTTACGCACTTACTGTTGCTTTACATTCTATACTTAAAATGAAATACTACGCAGTTACTTTTGGGCATTACATTTCTTTACTTGAATGAAATACTTTCACACTAATTAGGGTTGCATTACATTCTTTACTTAAATGAAATACTAACGCCACTTACTGTTGCACTACTTTTTTCCCTTGAATGCATTACTTACGTATTATTTAAAATGTTGAATTACATTCACTACTTTAAATTTAAATTACTTTCGTACTTACTTTTGTATCACGTTCACTACTTGATTGAAAGGATTGTATCAACAGTATTAACTTGTTGAACTAGGTGATATACATGTCTAGCCATTTTCCATAACTTTTTACACATCTACGTGCTGTACTGATTGCTGTACGTGATGCACACACATCTAAAAAGACCTATATGATGCAACATCTATGTGAACTACATGATCTACACATTTTAATTTTGTACAACTACCAAATCATTTCATTACTTTTAAACCCAATTTAAACTCCAGAAAAATTATGAATGAATAAAAATTTTCTTCTCAGGATCGAAAAAAATTGTTTGCCCCGGGAAAAACTTCTTCTCATACCTTGTTCGAAATGACAATATAATTTTTTTTACTCAGACTAAAACACTTGCATCAAAAGGTGTGATAATTGTATTCCCCTTTCAACCACGTGCCACAATCATTTTTTCGATAAATCCCCTTTCAAAACGTTTTAAAAATGATTCTCTTTTTATTGCACCTTCCCAAAAACATCATTGCTAACCTCTAGAACTCCATGCATGCGCTTTTTCTCCTTGCGGGCAGATTGTCATAATGTCTACTATCATTTCAACTGTGCCTTTTTATTTTTTTCCAAATTAAATTTTTTCCTTTTTGCATCTAAATTGCAAAAAGGGGAGGATCTAATTAAAAATACACATCATCCCGCAAAAGCCAGCTTATAATTTTACTCTCTGAATTCTTCAACAGCTATTGAAATTTTTGAAATGGCCGTCAAAAAGATTTACTTCCATTTTAAAATTCTACTATTTTTTTTTCCCCCATGTAAACTTACATTTGGTGTGCATTTGTTTTTTCACTTCCGTGGAGAACCCGGGTGAATTATCAACCACATGCACCCATAGCAATTTTTCTTCTTCTTATTTTTAAAAATCAACTTCATTGACAGTTTCCTGTCCCTGTTTCCGCAAATGAAAAGTCTAAATTTGATGGTTACATATACTTAATTAGCACATGCTTCTTACCATATAAAACAGAGTGGTCAGCACTCCATCTATTATAATACATCACAAAGGGTTTTCTGAATTTTTATTTGAATATTTAAACTTCATTCAATTTCTCTCCCAGTCATTTTTGGACTCGCTGAAGTCAAAATATTTTCTACAATAACATTGAATTCTTATCTTTTATTAATATTTTGAGCACACATGGATTTTTCCCCCAACAATACAACCACATTATTGTGTATCCAGGGGTGTCTCCTACCTATGTTTTTATACCATATAGAGTCTTATCTACATACTAATTTAAATTTTTCCAAAGTGACCCACACTGTTCGCCCACACAAATTGTATCAGGCGTGTATTTTCCCATTTTTAGTTTTAAATTTTAAAACCTTACTTTTTATACTGTCCGTATATTGTACTTATAAAAAAATTTGTTATACTATAACATTAGGCACATCCCACTGATATTTTAAAGCAACTCTACGTCCACGATCCTCCGTCGTTTCTTACAACATTCAAGTTTTTTTTATTCCCCTCATTACTTGAAATGTTGGGTTTTTTAAAAAAAAAAATCAGTATAATTTTTTTCAGCACTTTTTCTGTTATTTTTTGGCCCATAGCTCCGTTAATTTCACACTTAATTAAAATTTGAATATTCTAATCACGAATTTTTTTCACATTGTGGATTTACCCCCGCTATATTGAGACATTATTTTTTTTACCCCATTTTTATTTTTTTTGATGTTGAACATCTGGAAACCATTTTTTTTCCTCATTTGCATTTGTAACAATAAAACCCCTTGATACTTGAATTCAAACTGCCCCAACCTTCCTATCTGGGTTTCCGCCAATTTTTCTCAAAAAATTTTTGTGAATCTGACTTTCCGCAATTTTGCAAAAAAGAAAATTTAAGCTTTGGGAAATTGATATATTATTATAGAATAAAGTATGTATAAGACTATATTAAGTATTTTTCTTTTTTAAATCTTTTTTCCCCACTAATTCTTTTTTTCCCAATTTTAAGACAAACTCCATAGCGTCAGTCTGTAATCATTTTCACCCATATATGATAATTTACACTAAAATTAAAAACTGATTTCAACGATTATCACACAATTGAAACAAGTATTACAACCTCCATACAAGACAATATTATGTACTTTAAATCAAAGGAAACGGCAGATTTTTTATGAACAAATTTTTATTTTTGACTATGTAGATATAATGCATTTATAATTATATGTATTTTTTCGGATAAGCCGTGAGAACTAAGGGCAAATCTCATTTTGTTAACTCGAGCAAGTAGGTCATAGAACAATCGTATATATATATTTTTTTTTTACGTTGTAGCCTATAGCGTCTGCAGGTATATGGAGAGTCTTGATGTTGGTCGAACTCGCCCGTTGGTGGCGCAGGCTGGATTTTTATAGTGACACCGGTGGTCTCAGATGAAAATCCCATTTTCTATGATGTTCTTGATCTTCGTTTTTGCGCATGCAGGCCCTAGAATCCACCGTCACACTCGCAAACGGCAGACAGGTATACGCTGCATGTGGGTTGCTTTGGTCACTCGACGATGGCTTTGACAGTTGCTCCTTGGTAAGACTTGAAACTCGGGACCTCTTGCTCCCCTACCAAGCTCTTGAAAGAGTTGCACCCGGCAGGATTCGAACTCGGGACATTGATTCAGCACTCCAAGACGCTAACAAACTTGGCCACCGCCTCCCCAGCGTGGCTCATATGCGTGAGTCATTTATATATTATATATAATATATATGACGTCGTCATTTTTGTTTTTTATACAGTATGTCACCTAGTAAGAAGGAAGCAGCCAGAACGAGTACAAACGGTAGGAAGATACAAAAACAGGAAGAGCTTGGACCAAGCACAATTAGAACGCTCATCTTACGAGTACGCCGCATTCCCGGCACTGTACATACTTAGTTGAAAGTAAAAACTAAGTCTCTAAATGATTGGAAATTAAAATTTGTACAACTATAAGCTCTCTACCCCTTTCATTGGTCCCAAAAATAAGTCTCATATGTATATATATATATATAATATATATATACTAATTTAAAATATTTATTAATTAATATATAATATATATATTTTTAAAATATAGATTATTTTATAAATATATAAATAATAAAATAAATATATAATTATTTTTTAAAATTTTTAAAAATATATTATATAATTTTTATAATATTAATTATATTAAAACTTTATAATTTATTTAAATATATATATATATTATAAATAAAAAAATTATAATATATAAATATTATATTATTATATAATATAATTTTATATATATATAATTATAATATTTTATAATTATATATATAATTTATAATTATATATAATATTAATTTAAATTTAAAAAATTTTTAATATATATTATTTTATATTTATATAATTATATTAATTATATTAATATATAAATTTTTAATATTATTAATAGTATTTAAAATATATAAAATATAAAATTTTAATAATTTATATATTTTAAAAAATAAATATTAAATAAGATATATAAAATTTTTTTATATTTTTAAACCATAAATTTTAATAATTATAAAAATAAATTATAATTTAATATTATTTTTATATTATATATTATAATTATATTATATATATATATTTAAATATTAAAATTTATATATATATATTATTAATATATATATATATATAATAATTTAAAAATTAATTTTATATATAATTATATAAAAATAATATAAAAATTTTAAAAATTTGGACTTTATTCTTGGACCAAATGAAAAGGGGTTTTGGAAGCTTATAGTTTGTACAAATTTTTTTCCAAGTCTTTGAATTTAGTTTACTTCAACTAAGTATGTACAGTGCCAGTGAGTGGGGCGTAGTCTAAGTAGGCGAAATTGTGCTGTGGTCCAAGCTTTCTGTATATCTTTCCTACCTTTTGATACTCTTTCTGGCGCTTCCTCTTTTTACTAGGTGCATACTGTTAAAAAGAAAAAAAACGAGACTGTCATAAAATATATATATAATAAAAATAAATGATCACGCATTGACCACCTGGGGGAGGCGGTGGCCAATTTGTTAGCGCTTGGAGGGGGCTAACTCAATGCCCCGAGTTCGACCCTCCCGGGGGGAAACTTTTTTAAAAGAGTTTGGGGAGGGGACAAAAGGGTCCGATTTAAAGTCTTACCAAGGGCAACTGTAAAACCATCGTGGGTGACCAAACAACCCCATGCAGCGTTCCTTCTGCCGATTGCGAGTTGACGGTGGATTCTAGGGCCTGCATGCGCCTAAACTGAAGATCAAGAACATCATAGAAAATGGGATCTTCATCTGAGCCCGGTGCCCACTATAAAAATCCAGCCTGCGCCCCCAACGGGCGAGTTCACCAACATCAAGACTCTCCATATACCTGCAGACGCTATAGGCTACAACGTAAAAAAAAAATTATATATATACGATTGTTCTATGACCTACTTGCTCGAGTTAACAAAATGATGATTTGTCCTTAGTTCTCACGGCTTATCCGGAAAAAATACATATAATTATAAATGCATTATATCTACATAGTCAAATATAATAATTGTTCATAAAAATCTGCCGTTTCCTTTGATTTAAAGTACATAATATTGTTCTTGTATGGAGGTTGTAATACTTGTTACAATTGGTGATAATCGTTGAAATCAGTTATAATTTTAGTGTAAATTATCATATATGGCTGAAGTGATTACAGACTGACGCTATGGAGTTTGTCTTCAAATTAGGAAACAAGAATTAGCTAGGGAATGAAGAGTTAAAAGAAAATATATCTCAATATAGTCTATATACATACATTTATTCTATACTAATATACTCTAATTTTCCCCAAAAGCTTAATTCTTTATTGCTAAAATTGCGGAAAGTCAGATTCACAAAAAATTTTGAGAAGAATTTGGCGGAACCAGATATGGAGGTTGGGCGCTTGATTCCAAGTTCAAGGGTTATTGTTAAAATGCAAATGGGGAAACAATGGTTTCCAAGATGTTAAACATCAAAAAATGAAATGGCCGAGTAAAATAATAATGTCTCAATACTAGCGTGGGTAAATCCACAATGTGTAAAAATTCAGTGATTAGAATATTCAATGTTAATTAAGTGTGTAATGTGACGGTAGCTAATAGGCTCAAAAAATAACAGAAAAAGTAGCTGTAAAAATTATACTGATTTTTTTTAGAAAACAATAACATTTCAAGTATGAGGGTGTAATGATAAAAAAACTCTGAATGTGTAAAGTAACGACGGAGGATCGTGGGGACTGTAGAGTTGCTTTAAATTCAGTAGGATGTGCCTAATGTGTATAGTATAACAAATTATGTATGTACAATAGTACTGTGACAGTAATAAATGTAATGGTTTGTATAATTATAACTAAAAATCGGCAAATACATCGCCTGATACAATTTGTGTGGGCAAATCATGTGGGTCACTTTGGTAAAATTTACATTTGTATGTAGATAAGTACTACTAATGCGGTATAAATAACATAGGTAGAGACACCGCTGGATACACAATAATGGTGGTTTGTTATTGTTGTGGAAAATCCATGTGTGCTCAAAATCATTAAAAAGATAAGAATTCATGTTATTGTAGAAAATATCTTGATTTCAGCGAGCCCAAAAAATGACTGGGAGAGAAATTGAATGAAGTTTAAATATTCAAATAAAAATTCAGAAAACCTTAGTGATGTATTATAAAAATGGAGTGCTGACCATCTTGTTTGATATGGAAAGAAGCATGTGCTAATTAAGTATATGTAACCATCAAATTTACTGACTTTGCATTAGCGGGAAACAGGGACAGGAAACTGTCAATAAAGTTGATTTTTAAAAAAAGAAGAACAATTGCTATGGTGCATGTGGTTGATAATTCATCCTGGTGTTCTCCACGGAAGTGAAAAAAACAAATGCACACCAAATGTAAGTTTACATGGAGTGAAATAGTAGAATTTTCAAAATGGAAGTAAATCTTATGACGGCCATTTCAAAAATTTCAATAGCTGTTGAAAAATTTAAGAGATGTAAAATTATAACTGGGCTTATGCGGTATGAGTGTATCTATATATTAGATCCTCATTATTGCAATTTTAGATGAAACCAGCTGAAACATTTAATAGGGGGAAAAAATTAAACTGGGAAACAGCTTGAAATGATAGTATGACTTATGACAATCTGCCATGCAAGGAGAAAAAGCGCATGCTGAGTTCTCAGAGGTTAGAAATGATGTTGAGGGTAAGGTTTGCAATAACAGAGAATCATTTAATATCTTTTAGAAAGGGTTACTTATCGAAAATAATGATAGGGGCACGTGGTTGAAAGGGAATACGAATTATCACACCTTTTTGAGTGCAAGTGTTTTCAGCTCTGAGTAAAAATAATTATATTCGTCATTAGCGAACAATGGTATGAGAAAAAGTTTTTCCGTGGTCAATCAATGTTTTCTGATCTCTGTAGTAAGAAAGTTATTATTCATTCAAAATTTCTCTGCGAGTTTAAATTGGTTGAAAAGTAATGAAAATTGTTTGGGTTAGTTGTACAAAGTTATCAAATGTGTAGATCATGTAGTTCACATAGATGTGTGCATCATATAGGTCTTGTAGATGTGTGTGCTCACGTACAGCAATCACGTACAGCACGTAGATGTGTAAAAGTTATGGACTAAATGGCTAGACATGTATATCACCTAGTTCAACAAGTTAATACTGTTAGTATACAATCCTTTCAATCAAGTAGTGAACGTGATACAACAGTAAGTACGAAAGTAATTAATTAATGTAGTGAATGTAATTCAACTATTTAAATAATACGTAAGTAATGCATTCAAGTGAAAAATGTAGTGCAACAGTAAGTGCTTAGTATTTCATTTTAAGTAAAGAATGTAATGCAACAATAATTAGTGTGAAAGTATTTCATTCAAGTAAAAAATGTAATGCAACAGTAACTGCGTAGGTATTTCAAATTTAAGTATAGGAATGTAAACACAGTAAGTGCGTAAATGTATTTCGTCATAACATATTCTAATGTGAAAATGTATATAATAATGTAAAAATATATATAATATAAGTTATATAAAATTATTATATATATTTTATATTTTATATATATTATAAAATACATTATATATAAAATATATATATATATATATATATACATATATATATAAAATATTATATATATATTTTATATATATATTATATAATATATTATATATATATTATTATATTTGAATAATTATTTTACATATATATATTTTATATATTTTATATCTAAATATATATTATATAATATATATATATATATATTATTATATTTTTAAAATCTTTTCCTAGTATAAATGATATACTGTTATTCTTCGTACATGTTTTTTCTATAATTTTTATCAAATAAAAAACAGGGAAAACACACTAAGAAATGCCAGTATGAGACTCCCGAAGAATATGCAGGAACTTAATATTCACTTAAACTCTTCACCTTTAATATTTTGCGAGACAACTTATAACATGGAGCTTTCAATAGAAGCAGAAATTTTATTTGCTTTTCATTGAATTATTTCGTTTTTGACAATGAATTAGCACCATGCATAAATTAGCGTTAACTAAAAAAATAACAGCATCATCGGATAATTTTCCCGATTGATGATGATATTTATTTCGTCAACGCTAATTTATGCATAGTGTTAATTCATTTTTCAGAAACCGAAATATATCAATGGAAAGCTAATACAATACCGCTTCTATTGATATACTCCATGTTATAAGTTATCTCGCAAAATATTAAATGGCGAAGAATTTAATGAATATTAGTGCATGCATATTTCTTCAGAGTCTCAAATGGCATTTTTTTTAGTGTGTTTTACTGTTTTTTATTTGATAATATTATAAAAACAAACATTTACGAAGATAACCGTATATCATTTATACTGATAAACCATACGAAGGGAAAAGGGAGTGATGTTCGAAATGTCAGGAATCGCGGCATTGGCCTCTATTGGAAATAGCCAAACTGAGAAGCAAGTCCAGGATACAGTACAGTAGTCTTTGCTTCTACATACAAAAAAAATACTGTGCTTTGTAGCAATTTCCTTTAATGATGATGATGATGATGACGATTATAATGATGAATGTGTCGTTACAAAGTGATCTTTCAGTCTATCATTCCAAAATTTTGTGTAAGAAAATCATTACTGGTATTAAAAGTGAATGTCTATTATTTCGATGATGATGAGATGAATGTGTTCGTTACAAAGTGAAGTTTCAGTTTCATTATTTCAAACTTCTGTGTAAAACCTTTACGGTGCTTAAGGGTGAATGTCTTTGATTTTTTGGTGATGGTAAAGATGATGATGTGTTGATGATGATTATGATGATCATGATAATGATGATGACGATCAATGTGTCAGTACAAAATGAACTTTTTATTCATTATTTCGAACTTTTGGGTTAAAATAAAATTTCACGTGTTTAAAGTAATGTCTATGTATTTTCCTGTGTATTTCTTTTTTTAAATTTCATTTAGGAAATTAATAATGCGGAAATAACCATCTTTCAATGGGACCAATGTGTTAGGTACATTTGAAATAATTAGAATTAAAATCTCGAGTTCACGGGGGGAAATACTCGTGTAGGTCTCACGGCTCTTGTAGCTTCCATATTACTTATGTTCTTATATTTTTATGTACACTGAAATGTAAACTACTCACATTAGGACTATTGTATTTAGGTTCTGTTGTAAGTGTTAATACTACAAGCTCCCACAATGTACTTATATCAGGGATTCTAAGCCAATGGTTTTTTTTAGCTTTTTTAAAATCTCATTAAACCCGCGCCCTTGTTTGCCATGTCTTAAATTAGGGCTTCCCGAACTAAGTGATCATTGACAGACCTTTAAAAAAATACAGTTAGAGGTCTTTTTATTTTTCTGCATTAGGGATTTCAATACATGAGGTATTTGGGTATGGACCAATACTGAACTTTCCACATATGTTCCTGTGGCTGCTCTATCAATTGAAATAAACGTTGCTGTATATAAAAATAAAATCCACCATTAAACTCAGTGTACGCAGCAGCTCTTTTGGGGCAGCTTATTTCGTCTTTTGATAGTTTTTTGGTGTGCCCGCATGAACTTTCAAGTATTTAGTTTTAGTAGAGGACTCTACGTGACCGTAGCCAATTTCTCCTGATCAAGGTTTGAAGGTAGTTTTTACATGACTTGAGGATACTGAAAAAAATCCCCCATGTCCCTCGCAAAGTGGGGGCTAACTCCCCCAGGGGAAAAACCAAAATGGCCGCCGGAAAATAGATTTTCTATCTGCACTCATTTTAATAGCTATTTATGTTCTTGGTGTCTAAATGTTGTTTTTTAGGTCAAAAAAGAAATACAGACATCATAGAGTGGATTGTGGAAAAAAAGTCTTTGTAAAAAATATTTTTTTAAAAACTTTCACGAAAAATGTCATCAAAACGCGATGTCTGCGTTATGTATGAACACTCATGCGAAACTCTTTTATACCCTGGGCTAGGGTGCTTCTGTGCCTAAAAGATGTCAATGTAACTTTTGATTTTGAGAGCCCCCTCACACCCTTCCAAATGTAAACAGAGCTATCCCTTTACTGAATCAAACCAGACATCATAACTATCGTTGCAGAAAGTTTAAAAGGGAAAAACAATTCGGGTACTCCAATGGCAAAATACTGGATGTCTATTCTTGAGATGACTGAGATTCTGATGATGAACTTGATCCCCTAGCCTCGGACGGGGGGAAAATTAAAAGCTCTCTACGTTTGATGTTCCCCGGGGATGCAGATTATTACAACGGGGAAAGTAGGAAGGTGGATGGTGGAGTACTGGCGGAGCTGACAATTTTTGAGGAGGAACAGCCTAATGAGGGGAGGGTTTTTTTTTCCCATCAATCACGGAAACCTTTTTCTCTTTTTTACCTCTTGATCTGTGGATAGAGATGACCATGAAAAAGGATCGAAGATAAAAGTTGGTTTGGCTTAAAATCCTAAAAAATGAGAAATGCCCCAAAATATTCAAGAAATGTTAACTCCTAAACCAAGTCTTCATCTCTAATACCATGGCAAGAGTCCCCTTCAAAAACACAATCACAGTGAAAACAAAAAAAACAGTTTGAAGCGGGATGACAGGCGGACAGAATTGATACTGCTTCACTGAATTTCCTTTGGGGCCCATTCCAAACAACAATTTTACTGTTTTTCGATGGTGTTGCCAAATTAGATATCATCTGTGCATTTAGTGTATGTAGGAAATGAAAACGTGGAGTCTGCGATTATTTGGTCTAGCTTTGGTTTATAGCCATCGCCCCAGAAATTATCCTTGTGGGAACCGTACGATACCGTCCCCAAAGGGGTGAAAATGTTGTGTAGTTTCGCATCCCCATGTTGAGGGGGCCTGTGATACCCATTCCAGGCATCAAGAAATGATTTTTTCTTTGTTGGCACTGAAAAGGGCTTGATGGAATGGGGGTTTGGGGTTTGTGAGTTTTCCCTTTTTTGGCATAGGCATTAAGAGCCGAAAAAAACCCACCTGTCAGTTCTTTTTTCCCTTGCGGGGGTTTTTATAAAGCGGGAATTTTGCTGCACCAAGGGTGTTTAACCCTTTGTTTTTTTGGGTGCAGGGGTTCTATAGAGACTGGGGTAGGGCTTTTTTGCAGAGGGCCCAAGGGGGAGAAACATCACCATGCGGCAAGACAGCATTGGCACCCGTGTCGGCCCTTACTGGGAGTTTATGGTATGTTGGTGGCCTTTATGGAAATCCCGGTTTCTATAGA
This sequence comes from Chionoecetes opilio, assembly GCA_016584305.1. NCBI lineage: Eukaryota > Metazoa > Arthropoda > Malacostraca > Decapoda > Majidae > Chionoecetes > Chionoecetes opilio. The sequence continues at coordinate 3,044 of JACEEZ010004832.1, read as the reverse complement.
CCCTCCCAAAGAAGACACGGGTAACTTAATGATTGGTTGTGCACGTGATGCTTGTCGCCCCCCATCCGAATCTGGTCAACAGGGATGGTCGTGTCAAAGAACCACCCATACTTGTTTGCCACCTGGGGTGAATTGGATATAAGGGTGCTAGTGGGCCTTGGGTTTCCCTTTTCTTCAGAGGTGTGGATGGGATCTGCAAGGGATGGAAAACGCTACCCTCCATCCGCTGCAGCTGCATTGGAGCCCTGGGGCATACTGCGACACAACTGCAAAATGATGTAGCTTGTTACACCCTTTGCAGGTTTATTTAAAAAGCCCGGGGACCCTTTTTCCCTTTTGAAAGGGTGGGCTTTCTTGCCAGACCTTTCTACCCCAGTAGGAACAGGGACTTTGGGGAATTTGTGTTAACTGCTTTCCCCTTTCGGTGGGGGGGGGGCACTGACTTGTGTTTTTTTCTTTTTTAAAGACGTGAGTGGGGGCTGGGGCCTTGTGATGGTAAGGGGGATGCAAGCGCTTGCCAGCTTCTTTGCCTCATAAATTTGAAAATTCCCCAAGGGGGATTCTTGGAGGGTTCCCCAATAGGTCAAAACTGTATTCACTGTCATTCAAAACCCCTGGCAAAACCTCTCGCAAGATCTCATCTGTGAATAACATAGTATTACAATCGGCCCTGTACACGAAATTACTACATTGGCCTGACCTTTGATACGAGCTCCGAAGGCACTATGGTTCTTATATCTTTGTCATGTTATCAAAGTAAACTAGCTACCATTTCGTTTTTTTTTTTCCCGACGGAGTTTTTATAGGCAAACACGATCCTCTGTTGCCTCTGCCCGCTTGTGACAGGGGGGATTGGGCAGGGCCTACGAAGCCCTCTTTCCCCCCCTTTAGCAGCTGTATGATATTTCCGTATGTGACCTTTGTACCAGACTACTCCTTCCATCGAGTTTTAAAATAAAACCATTCCACCTGATCCGCCCGATGATATTGTGGGGCCTTTACTTTCTCTACCTTGACCATTTGTGGGGTGCTGTGTTCTGCTGTAGAGTGCATCTGTAGGAGTTGTACCACGATTGCTGCATCAGGTCTTCCGTGGTAAACTCGCATCCAGTCACAGGGCAACATACGGCAGGCATGGTTGCTTGTAGCCGGTAAAGCAGTGGTTACAGCTGGGTCAGGTGTAGGTTTCACAGCCAGGGCCGAATAGTCGGGACCATAAATAGGTATTGAAACCATTGTCGTGCACATGAGGTTTATTCCATGATGACAATGTTCACGACTGGAATAACAGAATACATTCATTAGACATGCCCATAACATTCAGTAACCGTAATATGACCATGAACATAATACATCCTTTATTGTCTTCACATTAACGTACCTATTGTATAGTGTTAACGGCACGTGGCTGGAGAGCCAGGAGCGGTTATGTATATTGACTTCGCTTACTCCCTGAGTGGCGACGTGCGCTCTCTCTCCGGTGGGTGAACAGAAGACGGTATAGGGAGTTTCTATATCGATATGCTCTACATATCAACTATAGCAATGTACTCCTTGAATCCAAGGTCTCCATATATAATTTATCCACTAATTTGGACATTTGGGTCTTTCTCATTGTCCGTTAACATTGTATATGGGCAAACATTCATCTGTCACTCGATATTCCATCACGTTAATGAGGTTAAACTTGTCGTCGTGTGCTTCTGCTAGTGCTATGATGACGCCATTGCCTTGTTCTCCATGGCCTCTGATTTGGTAGCCTTGTCAATATTGTCACCTATGACAGGTGGTGGGATTACTGAAGTTTCCGTCGTGAGTTTCTGTGCACCGTAGAGTAAAATGGTATATTGTCACTCAACATGCGGTCATTACAGAATATACTGAACAGATCTTCACCATCGTGATGAGCAGACTCGAAGACCACTTATGAGGTTATTTATTTAGTTAACGCTAATTTATACATGGTGCTATTTCATTTATCAGATAACGAAATATACAAGTAAGTAAATAACATCATCAATCGGGAAAATTACCCGATTGATGATTTTATTTATTTATTTATTTAACGCTAATTTATGCATGGTTCTAACTCATTTATCAGATAACAAAATATAGCAATGGAAAGCTAATACAATTGCGCTTCTTTGATACCCTTCATGATAAAAGTTGACTAGCAAAGTTTTAATGGCGAAGAGTTGAAGTGAATATTAAGTTCATGCATATTTCTTCAGAGTCTCGTAATGGCATTTGTTTAGTGTGTTTTACTGTTTTTTATTTGATAATATTATAGAACAAATATTTACGAAGATTACAGTATATCATATATACTGATAACCAGTCTATATGATAGTCCATAGACCACTATACCTCTTTGTCGGGCGGGGCCGCGGGCCGCTATGCAGCCTGGCAATTTCAAAACATTGTCGCGTGAACAGTCCAGAGATATAGTGGTCTATGGTTGAGCTGATAGGAAATGACATATTTATTACATGGAAGTATATTTTTGTTTTATGTGAAGAAATACTAAGGCGCCACATCGTTTCCCATTAACATTTTTTAGACCCTTGGTACTTCTGTTGATTACTGATTAGAGTAAATTTCTGGTCCATGAGTAATTTTCGGCATATTATGTAATTTATTTGTATGTTTTTTTGTGGACAATGAAATATCTATCTAAAATATCTATCTATAATAATATAACTCCAATGAATTCTAGCGCATTTATTGGAATCGTTTGACGTTGAGACAGCTAGCTTGGCCTCAAATCCTCCTTTTGGCACCTGATCCACAACAAACTGTACAGTTTCATGGCACCACGGGCCACCACACCTCAGTGTATTTTTTTTTTTTTTTACAACACAAAGGACTAGCCAAGACAAAGAAAAGCCCGCTTAGTTACCAGTGCCTATAAAGATGACTCGACGATCATCGACTACCTCTCCTATCGGCGAGCTCAGTAGGCTGAGGGTGGATATAGTGGGATTCTCTGAGACGAGGAGGCCTGGCAGTTTGGGGAGACTAGCATGTGGGGTTACAACCTACTG
>JACEEZ010004830.1:0-16970 GCA_016584305.1 Chionoecetes opilio | reverse complement strand
TTTCTACAAACCCATCAGCAAAATTCCATCACTTTTCTGCCTTCCCCCTATCATCTCCTTCCAACTGTTGTGTCAATGTTGCCAGAGTCGAATGGGGTTAAGGCGACATCATATGCGGGATGTTTGTCTTTTCCTGGGTGCGGAAGAGTCTGAGCGTAATGACCGGGTGCACGAGGCTGTGCCGAGACGTTTATAGTGTTTTACAATGAAGAGCAGCGGGGGTGTGTGTTACTCTGACACGGCATCTTGCAGCACAATCGCTATCTTGTTGCCAGCTCTTGTTTCTCTTAAACTCAACTTTTCTTGATTATAAATATGTGAACACAGTTACAAATTTGTGCTCAGTGGACTACTGCTCGCAGAGGTACTCCAGGACCCCTTTAGTAATACCCACGGCTGTTCTGCATTCTCTGCCACGACCTCTCATGGCGCAGTATGGCCGCATTAGACGCAGTGCTGAACTTTGCATTCCTTTTTAGGAAACAACTGCGTCTATGCGCCGGCAGATACGTTGTTATTTTATATATATATATATTATCTATATATATATATTATGTTATATAATAATTATATATATATATGTTCATTGTATACTCTCATAAAATCACTCATACCCTTATAATAGTTATTCATATATATCTATCTATCTATATATCTCGCATTATGTATATACTTAATTACATTTATTATTTTTTATTATAATAATATATATAATATACGTCTTATCCCAAATACTATATTATATATATATATATTATATATATATATATTATATATATATATATATATATATATATATATTATATATATATATATATATATTATATAATATATATATATATATATATATATATATATATATATATATATAATATATATATATATATAGGGATCCTAAAGACGGTTTATCAGTATATAGGATGTACTGTAACACTAATACAATGGCGCTGCTATTGATGCCCTTCATGATAAAAGTTGACTCGCAAAGTTTTAAATGGCGAAGAGTTGAAGTGAGTAATAAGTTCATGCATATTTCTTCAGGTCTCGTAATGGCATTTCTTTAGCGTGTTTTACTGTTTTTTATTTGATAATATTATAGAACAAACATTTACGAAGATTACAGTATACCATATATACTGATAAACCAGTCTATATGATAGTCCATAGACCACTATATCTCTTTGTCGGGTGCCCCGCAGGCCCCTATGCAGCCCCGCAATTCAAAACATTGTCGCGTGAACAGTCCAGAGATATAGTGGTCTATGCCCTGCATTATTCGGATCCTTGCATTACTGGGACCACTCCTTGGCCCAAGTAGTCCCAATAGGAGAGGGTTTACTGTATTTTATTTATATTACGCGAGATTTACATTACACGCGCTTTCCAGGTAGCTAACTTCTCGTTACAAAAACAACAGACTGTAGAAGGTTTGCCTCAACTGCTAACTAACTAACTACCCAAACAAATGTAACCTTCCTTTTGGACAAAACTCAATAAAACAAAGTAAAATATTTGAACTATTTGTAACATCTGTTGTTTGGTTCTGGTTTCTTAATTTCAGACCATCTTTTCCCCTTGTAATCCAACACAGCGAGGGTCAACTTTAATTATATTTCTCACACTCTACAATGAAGTCAGTGCACGCGCTGACCTTCCATACTGATGGCAAGACTTTCACAAAATGTCACCTTCTCTAGATGCAGGATTCCTGATGCTGTGTGTCTCGTCTCAGTCTCCTCCCCATTGCACACTCTTTGTCTCTTCATTGAGATGCAATCTGCCATGGAGAATAAATGTAAATACAAATATACAAGTAAGTGTACAAGCAAAGTAATGGCATTGAAGTGCCTCGGGCCAGCTGTTACATAACTGGGTGCATTGGTTGGCCTCAAGCTAGCTGATCCTCCAGTCCCCTTCTACACTTCAAATGGAGGACAAACAATGCAATGCAGGATTCTTCATATCATTACAACAAACACGCTAGCCTCCAGAGTTTCACACTATCAGAGTTTCACGATCCTCGAGTTTCAATTTTGAATCCTAAATTCTTATCATCCCGACTTTCGCGCATTATCTCCCCGAATTTCAGGCTGCTTCGTACACGTACAGGACACGTCTTCCTGCCGTTGGTGTCACGCGCATTGCCTTAAGACTCCCTCAGTTGGCTGACCCTATTCACATGCGTTGGTTATCTTCTTTCAGCAGTGTCCTAAGAGGTAGTCACTTGACGTCAGCTAATAAAGGGAATGGCGCTCAGGAGGTGGGCTCCAAAAAGTACCCTTTTTTACCGTTTATAAGACCCATTTTTTCCCAAAAATATACCCCTAAAAAATACTAAAGCGTTTTCCAAGAGGAATTTTGAGTATTTCCTCAGTACTCAGTATCAGATTTCCTCAGTACTCATACCTCATATTCCTCAGTACTCTTTACCTCAGTACTACTTGTTAAAAGTATTTTAAATACCAATACATTCAAAAAAACAAATTGTCCTCACGCTGTGATTTTTACTTCGCCTCAAAGGGGGGCGCCACCTATGTCTGCAGGTTGATGTCCCTTACCCCCGGGCTGTCACAGTATCACAAGCTTTTTTTCAGTCCGGGAAATTATTACCCATGGCGAATTCATCAAACTAATTTTTACTATCGCATACAAGCTAACAGGGTATGATACCTAAAGAACAGTGTGTAAAAACACGAGTGTAAAGCTGGGGCACCCGTCAAATATTAAAAGGGTTTAAAATAAAATATGCCCATCCACATCTTTTTTACACTTTAAAAATCTGATTTACTTACTCTACCACACGACGACTTTTAAATTTACCACACGAGCGACTTTAATTTCCACACGGCGACTCTTAATTTACCACACGAGCGACTTTAAAAAGCTCGGGGAATAGATGGGAAGGGGTTCTTCATTGGACAGAGCTTGGCTAAAAAGCAACAAAGGGTTCAATTAAGGTTCAAACTGAATGGGGATGGGACAAGGGGTTTTCCAAAAGGGTCTTTTTTGGGCCCTTACATTTTGGATTTACATCAACGATTGGGATAGGGGTTAGCATATATCAGCAAGTTTGCTATGATACAAGGTAGGAGGATTTGGATCACAGCTGATAAAAACATTTTGCAGGGAGTTTAGAAAACTAACGAGTGGGTAGTCAGAGGCAGAGGGAATTTAATTTAATAAGTGCGCGTTATGAATGTTGGTAAAAAAAAAACCCGGTAATAGATAAAAACCATAAGCAATGTATCGCTGATAGATAGAAGGTAAAAAGATCTTGGAGTGGGGGTGAGCCCAGACCCCGCCCTGGGAAAAAAAGTATTGAGGCCAAAAAAATAGAGCTAATGAGTGTTGGGATTCTTCCCAGAAGGTTAAAAGTAGAAGTCGGAAGTTATTCTAAAGCTTTATCGGGCCCCTTAGCAGGCCTCACCTAGACTATGCGGTTCAGTTTTGGTCTCCATTTTAAAGGGTGGATATAGCCTTTTTAAAAACAGTGCAGAGAAGGATGACCAAAAGATACAAGGGATCGTAAACTTTAGTTAAAAGAATTTTTTTAAAGTTTATTAAAAAATTTACACTCACTCGAGAGACCCCGAGTAAGGGGCGATCTATAAAGTTTTTAAAGTGGAAAAAGGGATTTAAATAATAGATAGGAAAATTCTTACCTTTTTTAACCAGGGTTTGAACAAGAAGCACGGATTCAAGCGGGAAAAGCTAGATTTAAAAAAAGGAAATGGGAAAAACGGGTTCAAAATGGGTGGTGAATGATGGATGACTCAGGCAGGGGTATGCGGAGCATTGGGGTTTAAAGGGGGGGCGGAATTCGGGAGGGGGAGAAGGGGGATTAGGTGGGTTTTGGACGGGGAACCCCCTTTAGCTATTTGTAGGTTTTTTTTTTTCCCGGGCTTTTTTGAAAAGGCTTCCTTTTTTCTTATTCCCCCCCTTTCCTATCCCTTCCTCTTTTTTTGTCCCAAACCCCTTTGATTTTCCCTTTTTCCAGAACCCAGCGGGTGGGCGGCCGGATCAACTGGAAAGCCAATTTAAAAAAGGTGGGGAAAATTAAAATAGGGGGGTTAATTTGGGCCCCGGGACTCATCTATGGTAAATGCCTTGGGTTCAAAAAGGAGTCGGAAAAATTTCATTAAAAATTTTGGTTTAAAGAACAAAACCTCTTATTAGGTTCTCCCGGCCTCGTTAGCTTTTAAAATTTTCTTTGTTTTATGCAACCCGCCATTTTTTGGCCCCCAGGCGGTGGGGGGGCGCCTTTTGTCCGAACCCCACCCTGGGGGCGCCCCCCGATTTCCCCCGAACCCCCCCCCTCCGTAGGGTTTAAAACTAATGGGGTTAAATCTTGGGCCCAAACTATCTTTTTTTTTGGGCCAAATTTGAATACACCACCCATGGTAGCCCTTTTTAAAAAACTTTTTGGTGGCCTAAAAAACCCCCGCCCCCTTTGGGTTTTCCCCCCCCAACCTTAAAAGTCAGGGCAGCTTTTTTTAACCTGCCTGGGGAAGGAGGGGGCTTTTAAACCCCCTTTTAAAAAACGAAAAAACACATCGCTGAGGGGGTGGCACCCGCCTAATTTTACCCCCCAAAATTTTCTTGGGGGGGGGGCGTGTAGTTAAAAATTGGCCGAACTAAACGTATGGCAAATTGGGTCCGCGGCATTTTTTTGGGGCAAAACCGCCCGATACCGGGGGTTTTAAGGGCTAAATCGCGTTTCCCTTGCCCCATACGGAAGTTCCCAGTTTGTACTAAAAAAAAATTTGGAGCCCCCTTTTGGGTAAAGCCCCCTTTTGGGTTTGGGGTTTAAAAACCCCGTTTAAGGACCCCAGCCCCCAAAAAACCTTTAAGGTACCCCACCCCAATTTCCTGCCACGATTGTGAGTGCTCGGGACACGGGGGCGGTAGGCCCAACAGGGGCGCCCAAAAACTCCTGCCCCCCACCACGGGCGGGGCCCAACCACCAGTAAAGTAAAAACCCCCGGGGCCCCCTTTTTCTCCCTGGGGCCGGTAAATGTGTTTTCCTATTAAATTTTGGTACCAACTAAAGGTTTTGATTAAAAACCCCCTAACGTTTGGCTTCAAAGGAAAAGACGGGGACGTAATGGCAATAGGCCCCCACCTTGCCCCTGCGGGCCTGCACTTAGGACGATGTAAAAACTTAAAAAAAAAACTCCGGTGTGGTTAGTTTGTAGCTTCCAGTGGCTGGGGGGTTGCAGACGGCCCAGGTGGGAGGACCCCGGACCCCCAAGCCCTTTGGGGTCAAAAGGGCCCGCATCCCAACATTTGCACATCCCCGTTTGGGGTTGCCCTGGGGTAAAAAGGTAAAGGCCCATTCCAGGTAACCGTACATACCTGGCCCCGAAACCGGGGGGAAGGGGGGGGGGGGGCACCACCAGGGGTGGGGTTCGGGGGAAAAGGAAATCACAGGCCCTAGTTTTGGGGCCCTATGTAAACTTTTTTCCAATTGTAAAGCTGGGGGGGGATTCCCCCCCCAATTTGGGGGCCTTTTTTAAAAATATTTAAATTTACACACTTGGTGCTTTCGAAGGAAATTTTTTTAAAAATAACAAAAGGGAGGGGGGGGCTTCGGGGATCGGGCCCCGGCTGATTCGGGAAAGGAAGCCCCCAGCCCCATTTTTTTTTAAAGTGAATGCTTGTTTTTTCCAACCATGGTCGCGGAACTGCACCCGGCCCCAGTGTGGGGCGGGGGGGAGGTGGCAGGGTTTGCCGGTCTTGGAAAAAAGGGCCCATCACAACCCAGGGTTTTTGGAAACCCATCCCCCCGATGGGCAAGTTTTACTTAACATTTTGGGGTTTTTCTTCCAAAGGTGAGATTTGGACTAATACAATTTATTGGCGGGGGCCGTAAAATGGGGGGGAAAATGGGGGTGGAATTGGGAAACCCCCCCCTTTTTTTTTTTTTTTTTTAGATACGGCGGGACGGGGAAATTGGGCGACCATCCCCCGTATTCCGAAAAAAAATTTTTGCTCCCAAACCCATGTAAAACAGTAAATTTTTTTGTTTTTTTTTTTTTTTTCGCGACTGAAAAACAAAAACATGGGCACTTTCAAGAATTTTTTGAAATAAAACCACCAAAAATACACACAACCCGACCCCCTCCATTTCTGGAACGGAATTTGCCAAAAAAATCCGGGGTCCGGGGGTTGCGATGAATTTTTTTTTTTACGTTGAAAGCCGGCCCTTTTTAAAAATTGGTTGTCCCGGGCCCGAGGCTTTCCCCCCCCTTCTTCCGGGGCGCCCCATCCTCTCAGGGCCGTAGTTTACATTTGGGCCCCGGGGAATTCCGGTTATGCACAGCCCCGTTCCCCCTGCCCCCATCCCCCTTGGTTAAAAACCCTTTGAACTTTAAAAACATTTCTTTCCCCCCGGAAAGGTTGGCAGCTGCCGGGCGAAAAATTTGGGGCGGGGAGTTTGATATTCTTCCACAGTAAAATGAGTAATAAAGGGGCGGGGGGGCTATGGAAATCGGACTTTTTTTTTTTTTTTTTTTTTTTTTTTTTTTGGAAATTTGGGGATTTAAATCTATTTTTTTTACATTCCCCCTTATGGGTTAAATATTTTGGGGAAGTTATTACAAACCCCCATAAGAAACCCCAACGATTTTAAATTTTTTTTTTTTTTTTAAATGAAGGGAAGGGGCAAGGGAAAAACAAAAGGGGGACAAAAATAAAGAAAGTTATTACAAAAAAAGTGCCCCCCCAAAAATTTAAAGAATACGGGGATGGGGAAAGTGTATACCGGAAACGTCAAGTCCCAGGACAACCTTTTTTGAGTACAGGTGTGGTGCGAATATTTAAGTAATAGATTTGGGAAAGGGTAAAGGGGAGGAAAGGTTGTGTATTTGTTTTTATCTGTGTAAGTAGGTATAAAGAAAATTAAAAAAATAAAAACCAGGGCGACCTATATACCTTAAGAAAAGTGCCATTAGTATTTTAAAAAATTTAAAAGTGCATTGGGAATTCAGGGAATTAGAGGTAAAGTTAAAAAAATTTTCCATTAATTAGTTGCGGAGAGTTAATATAAAATTTTAACTGAAAAAATTTTAATTTTGGAAAGAGGGAATTGGTTGCCGCCCAAAAGGTAGAGTGTGGTAAGGTTAAATAGGATATATCAATCCCAAACCAGGTAGCAGAGTTAGGTATTTTTAAGAAGCAAGGGAGGAGGATAAAACTGGGGATCATTTTTTACATTTAAAATTTTAGTGAAGGGGAATAGAAAATTTAAGATTAAAAAATCTATTTCTTTTTAAAAAAATTTTTTCCCGAAAGATTAAAATTTGCGCAAAGTAAATATAAAAAAATTAAAATGTAATCGGAAATTTTTATAATAATTGGTATTTGGTAATATGGGTAGGAGTACAACATTTCAATGCACGAAAACCTAAAAATTGCCTACTCTTGTGATGGGTCGTCATGACTTTTTTTTTTACCATTGAGTATGAATGGCGTTTTTGTTTTGAAAAATCAGCTGATTACTATGCAAAAAAAATAGGCCTATCTTTTTAAAGAGATGGTAAAGAAAAAAAAAATAGAAATATTTTTTGGGGGCAACGCAAGGGTTTTTTTGGTTTTGCGGCGAGGAAAAAGTACCACACCATCGCCACCCTCCCCGAGGCTATACCCATCAGGGGACGTCCTTACAAACTCGGCTAGGAGCGAGAGCTCCCACCCTAGGAATCCGGGTTTTTAAGGAATGGCTAAGTTTTTGAAAGCTTTCCCACCAGTCGCGGGAAGGATTCCATTTTTGGAAAGCATAAAGAAAATTGGTCTCAAAAAAAAAAACCTAGATTTTACGAAGAATAAGGAAACTTGTTTTTCTATGGGATCACCAAAGAAACTGTAGCGGATTGTACCATTTTGGGTTTTTCCAGTGAGGCCAGTTTTGCGATTCTGACTTTTTAGAACATCACCCCACCCTTTTCCTAGGGTTTTATCAGTTATATGATATACCGTTATCTTGAAAACTGTTTGTTCTAAAAATTTTTATCAAAAAAAAAAAACAGTAAAATACATAAAGAAAGCCTTTGAAGGTGAAGAAATATCATGAACTAATTTTCCCTTTAAAAAACCTCCCCCTTTAAAGTTTCGAGTAAACATTTTAATAAAACAATCAATAGAAGGGGAAATTTATTAGCTTTCCATTGATATTTTTTGCTTTTTATAAATAATTAGACTATTCATAAATTAGCGTAATAAAAAAAAAACTTCATCAATGGGGGAAAATTACCTTTGGGATGTAAGTTTTAGTTAATGCTAATTCATACATAGTTCTAATTCATTTATCAGAAAACGAAATAATAATGGAAATTAAAAAATTTCGCTTTTTTTTGATATGTTTCTGTAAAAGTTTTTAAAACGCAAAATTTTAAAATGGCGAAGAGTTAATGAAATTAAAGTTCATAATTTCTTATCCTCTAATGGCATTTTTTTAGTGAAATTTTCAGTTTTTTTTTGGTAATATTATAAAAACAAAAATCTACAAAGATAACGTTATCATTTATACTGATAACCCCCATAGACTGTATTCAGGGAACACCTTTTTACTTCCCGATCCGATTGGATTTTAAATTTTTTTTATTTAACGCTTTTTAGCATGGTTTTTAATTTTTTTTATCAGAAAAAAAAAAAATTATCAATGGATAGCTAATGAAAATGCTTAATTGATGTTTCATGAAAAAAGTTTTCTTGCAAGCTTTAAAGGCGAGAGTTAAGGAATATTGAGTTCATGAAAATTTTCTTCACTCTATCAAAAGGGGCATTTTTTTGGTTTTTCTGTTTTTATTTGAAAATTTTAAGAACAAACTTGACAAAGATAACGGAATCTTTTATAGGAAAAAACCTTTAGGGAGATGGGGGTGATGTTCAAAAAATGTCAAAAATGGGGGCCTGGGCCCCCAGGGGTCCGGGTTTTGGGGGGCGCGGGGCGGGAGTTGAAAAAGTCCCTATACTGTACATACTGTAAAAAAGAACGTAAGAGACTATGTATGCAGTAGTCTTTGATATACGCCAGTTTAAAAGAATAACCCCCATGCACACAAGCACTGCGGGGATTTTGCCGAGAAAATTTTTCAGGGGAAAAAAAAACTTTTGGAATGCATTTTACTAGTGTCATTATTATTAACAAGGCAAAAAATCCTGCCCCCTTGCTGCTTCCTGACGAATTTAAGCCAGGGGAAAAGGGAAAAAACACGCCTTCTAAATTTCAGCTGTTTTATCTAGTTTTAAACCCAGTTTTGGAAAAAGAGGCATCATTTTTAAACAGAGACCGTAACATAACATTGAATTTTTGCCTTGTTAAAAAAAAAAAAATTTGGTGTTTATTATTAACGTTTCAATCTATTATTTTTTTATTACTAAAATATACCAGTTGATAATAGGTTTTTTAGAGAAAATTTTAAATGAAATACAACAAATTATGAATGTGGTAAACTCACCGTTTTGAATGTTTATCACCTCGTATCACGACCCCTGAAAATTGGTGGCGGTGACCGTAGAGTTTATGACTGTGACGGACGGACGGAGGACAGTCCTCTTATTATTTAAGTATAGATAATTTTTATTTTATTTTTTTTATTATATTTTTATTATATTATTATTATTACTGTTTGTAGTAATAATAGTGGAATAGTAGTAGTCAATACATTATAGTAAAAACCTTTAAATACATCTCGGCACAGTCCTTGAAATATTGTTTCAGAAATTCTGAAGAGGTCCCAAAAGATGCATAACTTTGTCCAGTAGTAGGCATGCAGTGTCACTACAACGTCTTTTAGTGGGAGGGCTTGCTAATTGGTGTCACTCTTTAAGCCCGGATCCTTTTCCAGAAGGTTAAAGAAATCATCCCCAATCTCCTTGAAAAGTTTTTGAAAAGTGATTGGTGGGTGCCCAAAAAGCGCATAAGGGTAATTTTTCAAAGTCAATATTTTTTTCCCTACTGTTTTGGTGTTCTGCCTTTTACTTTGAAACTGGGTGTGCAAAGTTTAGGGATGGGGTTTTATTTAGAGGGGGCAGATCCTCTTGAAACCCTCCTTTTTCGCCCCGGGTCATGACCACAGAAAAACAAACTGAAGTTTTGGGTCTTTGGCCACAGTGTTCCTACATCACAGGAGCAAAACTTTTCAGCCGTGGAGACTTTTTTTTCGCGTTTTTTTTAGCCACAAAGGGAAAAGAAGAAGACGGGCAGCAGAGTGCAGCTGAGGTGCAAAAAGGGTCCCGACTTTTGGGCACGACTAGGATCCCCACCGTCGCAGAAATACGGGGGAGGAAGATTCGGACTTTTCACGAGTTGGGAAAATCCTGAGCAAAACAAGAAAAAACTCTGGAGTCCCCTGCCGAAAAACAGAAGGGCCTTTCCCAAAAAGTTCCCAACCTTTTGGACACGCCACTCCGACGCCCTCACTTGATGACCATTTGATGACTAGAAATTCTTCTTGCCCCGCGGGGGAAGGGGAGGCGGGGTTCGATGGTGGTCTGGACAAAAAAGCTGAAAAATCGTTTGCCGAGTGAAAACTCTCTCTCCGTAGCCCCTAAGACCCAAAAAGGGGAAGAGATGTGGAGCTGGGGCGTCATCGTCTAGTCTCAAGTCAGCCAAAGCTGCCGGGCACATCGACTTCTTCTTCCCACGCCGGGGTCGCTTCTCCACCAAACTATTTAGGGCATGGGGCACGAAGTCCGTCCTACCCTGATCTCGTGGGGCCCTTGACAGAACTGGGGTCAGTACCCCCAAGCCCTTCGAATTTTTGGCAGCTACGGCAAGACTTTGGGCCACGATCCACAAAAAGCTTTTGGGTGAAACCCGAGTCCATTGACAGGCAAGAGCGAAATACAGGTCCCCTTTGGCGAAGGACATCAAAAAGACTTTCTCCTCTTACCCCTCTTACCGTTTATTGGGGGGGGAAGATCCCTTTTCCCCGGGCGATGGCACTCGCGCCCCAAAGATCGCCATCCCCTCACAGGGGAAGGAGTGGAGAAGCTCCTAGGAGTCCCCAAACGCACTCCGGAACTGTTGATGCCGCCGACAGTGTGTTTGGGCTTAGAAAACTGGGGGGGGCCAGGAAAAGGTCGTGGCATTGGGGGCTTCGACAAACCATGCCAACACTGGAGCCATCAATGGGGCATGCCCCTCTTTCAAAAAAAGATCGGGGCCCACCCCTCGTTTTCCCTTTCTCGCCGTCATATCCCGAAATTGTCCCTTTAGAAGGCCTTTCTAGGTTTTTTTGGGGGGGGATTTTTGGTCCTGAGATCACCATCTTCTCTCGCTTCAAGGACTACGGTCTTACAAAACCAGTCGGCAAAAACCCCCCACCAACGAAGATTGCTGGAGACTCTGGCTCCAAGAGGGGCGATCTCATTCATGGTTTGAAAGTCGCTTCAGACAAAAACAGCCCCGTGACATATAAGGAACTCGCTGAGCTGAGATCCTTTTCCCGGCGGCGCTCTTCCGAAGACCCCGAACCGTAGCCCCCGGAGCGCTTCATCGGGGCGTTGGAGGCGGTATCATTTTTCGCTTGAAGATGTCTTGTTTTGGGAGCAGCGACTGGGGTCGTACACCTCGAGAAATGTCAGCCCTCCAGCGGTTCTCATCGTTCGCAACCCGGGTTTAGTCCCGCGATGTTTTAATCGACGGTTCCATCCTACGCTCCCCCAAAAATCTTGGGTTCGCTAAGGGCATCCTTCAGACCACGACGAAAGTATTCGGAAAGGGCCTGTTTACCCCTCTGAGCCGCCATTCTGGTACTTTAGCGAAGATCTCATTGGCCGTCCGTTTGACTCACGTTCCCTGTCTCGACAAAAAAGCAATTGTACACAAAAGACAGGCCATTCTCTACGATGAAGGAGCCGAGGAACCCGCCCCAAAACGAATAAAACCTCCCTATCACAAGTTCCTGCGGGAACACGCCCTCCTTCCCACGAAAAAAATTTCCCCCCGCCCCTTCGAAGTTTTGATTCAAGACGACTTCCTGTCCCCCAACACTCGGAAGTGGCAGGAAGAGGGGCGTACGCGAGGGCCCGTCGCCGAACAAGGGACTTCGCGTTCGTCAAGACACAGCCCAGCGAGGAGTGGCGCCATCCCCGTCCCTTTAACCTCCGGCCGACAAAGGGCCAGGAAAAACGCCATTCCTCCTCCAAATTGGGAGGCCCATCGCCATCAACAGCCCGGGACCTCCAAAGGGTTCCCCTTTCCCCGGCCAAGCGGCCCAAAAGAGTGGGGGTCCCCATGATAACCCCCCCCCCCCCCGAGGGGCTAAACCACCAAAGGGGGACCAGCAGCCCTGCTGGGGGAAGGGATGTCCGGGTTGTCCACTTTTAAGAGAACATCCCCCCCCTTAATAGGCCAGGGCATAGGGTTAAAAAACAAAATTGTAACCGCCCCCCCCTAAATATCAACCCATTGAGGTCAAACTTTGCATCGTGGTTTCTGATAGATGCACCGTAAAAACCAAAGTGAAGAAAAAATTTTAACTTTTGATTTTTTGGCACCCTAGTGATTGGGCAGGAAGTAATTTTTTTAATAAAATAATTTTTAGCAAAAGGTATGCCCCTAAAAAACCTCTTTCCACCTCGGGGGGTTTTTTTTTTTTTTTTTTGCGACACAGCAATTTTTTTCTGTGTTTTTTCTACATAGCAGCAGCGCGACGTCTGCGAGACATCGTGGAAATGGCTTAGTTTTTTTTGAATTTGGGGAAAAGTTTTGTGGCATTTAAAGCAAAAACCCAGGAGTAGCATGTACAAGCAACAACGATGTTGCCTTGGGCAGGCAACAGGGTTCCTGGTTGAAAGCCGCATTAAAAAATTTTTTGAAAGCCATCAAGTCAATGTACGTGTTGCCTGTGTTTCCCCTCGGTGGCGTCGCGCCTTTTCAAAAAGTTTGGGGGAACATTTTTTCCAACCTTGGGCAACAGTTGGGAAAATTGTTTCCCAAACCTTTGGGGGCCCTCAGGGGGCAAGGTTGGGGGAGACGTGGGTTTGCAAAGTCAGCTCCCTGTGCATTTGGTCCCGCGGGTTCGAGTCCGCTTTTCGTGTGACGTGGTGGCGCTTTTTATAGTCAATAACCTTTGGGGGTACTTGAAAGGTCTAGATAGGTGAAAATCTTATTTCCAACCTTGGGAAACAGTTGGGCAACATTGTTTTCAACCTGGGCAAAGTTGGGGAAAAATTGTTTTTCCCAAACCCTTGGGCAACATTGGGGCAACATTTTTTTTCCCCAAACCCTTTGGGGAACAGTTGGGCAAAATTTTTCCAACCTTGGGCAACAGTTTGGGGAACATTGTTTCCCAACCCTTTGGGGAACAGTTGGGCAACATTGTTTTCCAAACCTTGGGAAAAAAGTTGGGCAGCATTTTTTCCAACTTGGGAAACAGTTGGGAACTTGTTTTTCCCAAACCCTTGGGAACAGTTGGGCAACATTGTTTTTCCCAAACCCTTGGGCAACAGTTTGGGGAACATTGTTTCCCCCCTTGGGCAACAGTTGGGCAAAATTGTTTCCAAACCCGGGAAAAAGTTGGGCAACATTTTTTTCCCAAACCCTTTGGGAAAAAGTTGGGGGAAAAATTGTTTCCAGCCTTGGAAAAAAAGTTGGGAACATTGTTTCCAGGGCCCTTGGGAAACATTTTGGGGAACATTGTTTCCAGCCGGGAAACAGGGGAAACATTGTTTCCAACCTTGGGAAACAGTTGGGAAACATTGTTTTCCCGCCTGGGAAAAAGTTGGGAAACATTTTTTTCCAGCCTTGGGAAAAAGTTGGGAAACATTTTTTCCAGCCTTTGGGAAAAAAGTTGGGAACATTTTTTCCAACCCTTGGGAAACAGTTGGGGAAAAATTGTTTCCAGCCTTGGGAAAAAAGTTGGGAAACTTTTTTCCAGCCCTTTGGGAAAAAGTTGGGAAACGTTGGGAAACATTGTTTCCAACCTTGGGAAACAGTTGGGAAAATTTTTTTCCCCTTGGGAAACAGTTTGGGAAAAAATTTTTTCCAACCTTGGGAAAAGTGGGAAACATTGTTTCCAACCCTTGGGAAAACCGGGGAAACAATGTTTTCCCAAACCCTTTTGGAAAAAAGTTGGGGGCATTGTTTCCGCCTTGGGAAACGTTGGGAAAAATTGTTTGCAAAAAAATTTCCTCATCTAGGGAGTGAGAAGCGGGGGCAAGGTTTGCGGGGCGGGGATCCCTCCACACATGTAAACAAAAAAATTTATTCCGACAAAAAACCCATTGCCCAAATCATTCAAAAACAATCAAAACTATTTAGGGAAAAAAAAGTTCGAAATCGTTGAAAACCCCTACCAAAATTTTATCGAAAATGTATTAGCTCGAATGGGCCTCCGCTCGAAAAATATTCCCCGAATCGTAGGACCGAGTGAAGGGGGGGTTGTGTGTGGTAAAGAGAGAGGCAAGAGGAGGTGTTAGCCCCCCCCGTGTGTGTCTGACCCAAAAAAAACAACGTGCAGTTCTCTCCACTATTTACGGGTCAGCCCCGTACCGCCGGCGCCACGGGTACGGCAAGGGCCCCCAAAAGGTCCATAGAAGCTACTCTGGGACGAGGACTATACCTAGGATCAGCGCAATAAGGGAACCCCGGGTACGTCTCTGTAGTATTCAGCGGGAGAAATAGAGAAAAACAGTCAAAATATTCTATTTTCCGGCTCAAACTTCATGTCAATATTGAGGGGGGAATATTGCGAAAGGCAATTCGCGGCAATGTAAAGGGAATCGTCCACCCTATATTTACAATAAAAACGAGGTAAATTTTTTACGATGGCACCAAACTTTCCCTACACAATTTGGAAACCGGGGTTTTTTGCCCTTATTTTATTTAAAAAGACATTTTTCTTTTAGCTTTTTCCCTCGCAAATCATTATTTCGGATATAAAACATTTTAGGTGGGGGGGAAATAGTCTCCTTTTATACAAAAAGCCTCCCTTTCCCCTTTTTTGTGACCTGCAATCGTTTTGTTTCGGAGGGCACCCGGGTTTCCTTCCATCCCCAAAACCTTTCCTACCAAACCCAACCCTTTCCTTACCCCAACCCTTTAAACCCCCTAAATGGGCCAAAAAATAAAAGTTTAATAAAATACCAAAAAAAGCATCAGGACAAGAAAAAGGAAAAGGGAGGGATTTTTTTCAACAAGGGGGACATATTCCCCCCCCCTAAAAGTTTATATCTCCGAAACTTTGATTTGCGACGGAAAGTCAAGAAAAATGTTCTTAAATACAAAAAGGTAAACAAAAACCCCTGCGCCAATTTGTAGGCAAGTTTTTTCCGTGGTAAATAATACCCAACACCCAGTATTTAAGAGACTTTTCTCTGAGCTTTCCGTCGCAAATCAATAGTTTCGGAGATATAAACATTTTGGTGGGGGGGAATATGTCTCCCTTTTTGACAAAATGCCCCACCTCTTCCCTTTTTTGTGACCTGCACGCCTTTGGTATTTTATTAAACTTTTATATTGGACCCAGTTGGGGTTAAAAAGGTTTTGGTTGGGTTTGGTTAGGTTAGGTAAGGGTTTGGTAAGGGTTTGGTTAGGTTTGGTTAGGTTAGGTAAAGGGTTTCTCCCCACTGCAATAATATGCCCTAAAAAAGGATTTAAGGGTAATTTCCCTTTTTTCCATTAAAAAATGGCTAAATCGGGAAAAACACTAAACATCGCCGCCCAGCTGGCTCCTGAACGCTGTTAGCTGAGACCAAGCAACCGCTGATTTGGCTGAGACAAGCAAGGCTGCTATTGGTGAGACCCGAGGGCCGCTGATTGCTGAGAACAGAGCAAGGCCCCCTGATTGGGGAGACCCGAGCAAGGGCTGATTGGGCTGAGACCAGAGCAAGGCCGTGATGGTGACGGGGAAACCTGCCCCGCCCCATTTTACGTGGGGCAAAAAGTATTAAAACGAAAATCACTTTTTTTTTCGTGGGCCCATTAGGATTGTATACCTTTTAAAGAAAAACCCCCCGATTTTTTTTTGACTACCCCTACAAAAATCGCGTATTTAAAGGGCCCTTGGGAAAAATTTGGAAGAAACCTTCACCCCTATCTTTTTTTCTTCCCCCCATAGCCCAACAATGGGGGAAATGGCGGGAATAGGGGTTTTTGGGGGGGGAAGCAAAAAAAATGATTTTTGGGTCCCCCAAAAAATCATCAAAGTCAAGTGCCGACCGGGTAATTGGTCCTTCCCAAAGGACCGGTTCTATTCGGACCGCCATTTTTTCTTGGTGTTTTTTTCAATATAAATAAATGTAAAGTTTTTAATGTCCATGTAGTAAAACAACCATTTTTTAAAATTTCTAGTATTAATATGAATATAAATTTGATAGTAACGAACCCCGAAACCCAAAAAAGAAAATTAGTAAAGCCCGCAAAAAAATGTTTTCGGCAAAGTTTGTTACAAAATCAGCTGATTTGGGGAACTTTATGGGGTTCAAATACAGACTGAGTACATTTTTGTAAAAAGCGTAGAAATTTTTTCCTTACTTTAAAATGAAAATATAAAAATGCTCTTTTGTTCATTTTTTGTATGATCTGCCAGTTTGGTTCGTATTTTCCCCGGGGGACAAAAAAAACTCCCGGGGGTAAAATTGGCCCCCGTGAATGTACCCTCCCGGATATCACGGCGAGGATTAACTGCTATTTTCACTGTTCTCTTGTTTTAGTTGTTTCATATAATATGGAATTAGTCTATGGGGGCGGGATATAAATTAAAGGGAAAAAATTTTTTCTAAGGACCAGAATTTCTACACAATTAGGAGAAGATTTTTGTTTACCTTTAAAGGGTCGGGAAAAGTGCAGTTTTCAACCAAAACTCCTATAAACCAATATCTCCTGCATAACTGGGGGGCTATGCCCACCCAGAAAAAACCCCCTTTGCCCAAGGTTATTTTTCTAAAAACCCCCAACAATTTGGGATTGGTTTTTTTTTAAAATTTTTTTTTTTTTAAGGAAAATTTTCCCCTTGGGGTTC
>JACEEZ010004828.1:457500-484614 GCA_016584305.1 Chionoecetes opilio | reverse complement strand
GCTCCTCGGAGGGCTATTGGTGGTGGGCTTCGGCCCACCACCTTGTGTTGGTGGGCCTCGGCCACCAAACACGGACGCTCCAGATAGACCCTTCTAACTTTCCTGAAAATCATGGAGGTAGAAATGGTATGTATTACCCCACCCATTCACTAACCAATACCCATCACCCCCCACCCATTTCACTCACCCATTACCCATCAACCCCCACCCATTCACTCACACATTACCCATAACCACAACAACCACTTCATCACCTATTCCCATCAC
The DNA here is from genome assembly GCA_016584305.1 of Chionoecetes opilio. Classification (NCBI taxonomy): domain Eukaryota; kingdom Metazoa; phylum Arthropoda; class Malacostraca; order Decapoda; family Majidae; genus Chionoecetes; species Chionoecetes opilio. Next base: position 484,347 of record JACEEZ010004828.1, on the reverse strand, counting down.
CCCCCACCTAGTCCCCACCCATCACCCATAACCCCCATACCATCACCCCCCACCCATTCAATACCCATCACCCCACCCACCCATTACCCATCACCACAACCCATTCAAATCACCCACCATTACCCATCACCATACATAAGGTTTGCCCAATTCTCGCAACCCACTTTTTTTTCACAATTATTGCAAAAGGCTGCTCAAAAAAAAAAAAAGTGATCGGATCATCTATATTGGGCTTAAAACCTCCCCTGGTCAACCCGTTCAAAAATGTGCCATAGTGAGGTGATTGCGCCACCGGTGGGCGCGGAACCTATACCAGCACACACACACACAACCACACCACACACACACACACACAGCCACACACACACACACACACACCAACACACACACAACACACACACAGACAGACAGCCAGACAGGGACAGACACACTTCGCTTATATTTACCACTAGCCGCAAAAGCCGCCCTCCGGGCGGATTTTTGCCTAGCTACGCGAGGGCTATTGGTGGTGGGCCTTCGGCCCACACCTGTGTTTGGGGGGCCTTCGGCCCCACCAAACACGGACTATCCAGATAGCCCTTCTAACTTTCCTGAAAATCATGGAGATGTAGAAAGTATGTATTCCCCCCACCCATTCACCAACCAGTACACCAGCACCCCCCACCATTCACTCACCCATTACCATCACCCCCCACATTCAATCACCCATTACCCATCACCACACACACATCACTTCACCCATTACCCATCACCACCCACCTATTCCCTCACCCATCAACCCCAAACCCATCACCCCCCACACATTTCACTCACCGATCACCCACACCCATTACCCATCACCCCACCCATTCACTCACCCATTACCCATCACCCTACATCCTCAAATCCATTACCATCACCCTACAACCTACATACTTTCCTCAATTCGAACCCAGCTTTTTTTCACAATTATCGCATAATAGGCTGCTAAAAAAAAAAAAAAAAAAAGGATCCGATCATCTCATAATTGTCTTAAAACCTTCCCCTGGTCAACCCGGTTCCAAAAATGTGTCATGTGAGGTGATTGCGCCACGGGGGGCGGACCTATACCAGACACACACACACACACACAACACAACACACAACACACACACACACACACACACACACACACACACACAGACAGACAGGACAAGACAGACACACTTTCGCTTATATTTACCACTAGCCGCAAAGCCGCCCTCCGGGCGGAACTTTGTGGCTAGCTCTGCGGAGGGTCTATTGGGGGCCTTCGGCCCACCACCTGTGTTTGGGGGCCTTCGGCCCACCAAAACATGACTCTCAAGATAGCCCCTTTTAACTTTCCTGAATCATGGATGTAGAAATGTATGGATTCCCCCCAACCCATTCACTGACCATACCATCACCACACACCCATTCACTCCCCATTACCCATCACCCCCCACCTATTCCCTCACCCATCACCATCATCCCCAACCCATCACCCCCCAACCGTTTCACTCACCCATCACCCCACACCATTACCATCACCCCACCCCTTCACTCACCCTTACCCATCACCCCACCCTATTGCACTCACCATTACCCACACCCTACATCAAGGTTTCCTCAATTCTCGCAACCCACCTTTTTTTTCACAAGTATCGCTAATAGGCTGCTAAAAAAAAAGAAGAAAGAAAGTGATCGGATCATCTCAGCATTGGGCTTAAACACCTTCCCCGGGTCAACCCGATTCAAAAATGTGCCATAAGAGGTGATTGCGCCACGGGGGCGGAACCCTATTACCACACACACCACACACCACACCAACACACACACACAAACACAGACAGAAGACTTGTCGCTTATATTTACCCACCCATCACCCTCCCCACCGAGGTCCCACCATCACCCATCACCACCAACCCATTGCACTCACCTCAGTACGCCAGCACACCCACCCATGACTCACCCAGGAAATAAAGAAAAACCCAGTCACCCCCCACCCATGCCACTCACCCATACCCAGCACCCCCAACCAGTCACTCACCCATACCCATCACATCACACCATTCACTGCACCATTACCCATCACCCCCCACCCATTTTGCACCACTCATTTACCCATCCACCCCACCCCATTCACTCACCATTACCCATCACCAACACACCCATTCACTCACCCAAACCCAATCCACCCCCACCGATTCCCTCACCCATCACCACAACCCCAACCCCTCACCCCCCACCCCCATTCACTCACCCATCACCCCAACCCATTACCATCAACCACCCATTCAATCACCATTACCCATCACCCTACATCAAGCTTCTCAATTCTCGGCCAACCCACTTTTTGTTTCCCACAATTCTCGCGAATAGGTTTTTCACAAACAAAAAAAAAAAAAAAAAAGTTGATGGATCATCTCATAAGTGGGCTTATGACCTTACCACTGGTTGACCCGATTCCAAAAATGGGCCATATGAGGGTTTGCGCCACGGGGGGCGGAACCTATACCACACACCACACACACACACACACACAGAAGAAGACAGACAGACAGACAGGGAAGACACAACTTTCACTTTTATTAATATAGATACCCAATCACCACCCCCCTATGCCCTCACCCATCCTCCTCCCAAAACCCCCCCCCCAATTTCCCTCCCCCCCCCCCCCCACCCCCAACCCATCACCCCCAACCCATTCACCACCCCATCACCCCACACCACTTACCCATCACCCCACCCATTCACTCACCATTACCCATCACCCTAAATCAAGGTTTCCTCAAAATTCTCGCAACCCACTTTTTTTTCACAATTATCGAATATAGGCTGCTAAAAAAAAAAAAAAAGTGATGGATCATCTCATAATTGGGCTCTTAAAACATTCCCACTGGTCAACCCGGTTCCAAAAATGTGCCATATGAGGTGTGATGCCGCCACGGGGGGCGGAACTATACCAGGACAACACACCACAACACACACACAACACACAACCACACACAGACAGACAGGACAGGACAGACAAGACCGACAGACACACTTCGCTTATATTACCTTACCCCCCCATTACCCCCTACCATTTCCCTCACCCATCACCCATCACCCCCAACCAATCACCCCCCCACCCATTCACTCCCACCCAATCACCCCACACCAGTACCCATCAACCCACCCATTCAATCACCCATTACCATCACCACTACATCAAGGTTTTCCTCAATTCTCGCAACTCCACTTTTTTTTTTAACAATTATCGCTAATAGGCTGCCCAAAAAAAAAGAAAGAAAAAAAAAGTGATCGAATCATCGCATAAGTTGGGGCTTATGGACCTTCGCCCTGGTCAACACCGGTTCCAAAAATGGTGCCTATGAGGTGATGCGGCCACGGGGGGCGGAACCTATACCACACACACACACACACACACCACACAGACAGACAGACAGCAGACAGACAGACACACTTTCGCTTTTAAATTTTTATAGATATATATTATATAATAAAAAAGCGAAAATGTGTCTGTCTGTCTGTTGTCTGTCTGGTGTGTGTGTGTGTGTGTGTGGGATAGGTTCCCACCCCCCCCCCCCCAATCCCATCATATGGCACATTTTTTTGGAACCAGGGCGAAGGGGAAGGGGTTTTTAAACCAATTTAGAGATCCGAAATTTTTTTTTTTTTTTTTTAGCACCAAGGGGGCAAGGAAAAAAAAGGGGGGGCGAGAAGAGGAAACCCGAGAGGGGATGGTAAGGGGGAGGAAGGGGGGGAGGGGGAAGGTTGGGGGGGGAGGTTTAGGAATGGGTGGGGGGGATGGGGGTGGGGGAGGGGAGGAAAGGTGGGGGGAGGGAAAGGGGAGGAAGGGGGGGGATGGGGAAGGGGAGAAGGGGGGGGGATGGGAAGGGGGGGGGGGGGAAGGGGGGGGGGAAACATTTTTTTAAATAATAAATAAAAAATAAATTAAGAAAAAAATAAAAAAAATAAAAATAAAAATTAAAAAATTTAAAAAATATAAGATTAAAAAATATATTAAAAAAAAAAAAAAATATATATATATAGAAAAATAAAAAATTTTATAAGAAATGAAAATTTAAAATTTTATATAAATAAAATAAATATATATAAAATAATTATAATATAAAAAAATTTTATAATATATTTAATATATAAATAAATATAATATTATATAAATTAAAAATATTATAGTATATTATATATATATAACATATATATAATAATAATATATAGTATATATATATTTTAATTATAGAAAAAAAAAATATAAGCTATTTTATATAATATATATAATAAATTATAATAATAAATATATAATTTTTATAGATTTATATTAGTTAATTTAAAAATTATGCATTTATATAAAAATTAACAAAAAGGGTTTTTTTTAGTAATTAAGAAATTAAACATATATATTTAATTATTAAAAAAAGATTATATATAATATATACTATATATTAAAAATATAAAGTATATATATTATATATTATAAATTATCATATAATATATATTTATATATATATAAATTTTAAAATATATATAAATATATAAAAAAAAATATGTAAAGTGACTTCTGGGGATGTCACTTTTAGGGTGAGCAGAAAACAGATAAAATCTGTTTGAAGTGGTTATTTTAAATTGGGTAAAAAGGTAACAAGGTAAAGGGGATCGTGGACTTTTGGGAGTTGTCCTGCCGTGGATTTGGATGTCTTGTGATTTTAAAAGGGTTGTGAGTGCTGGTACGGAGGTCTTTTTCAAGGGTCTTTTCTCCAAAAAGAGAAAATTCCCTTTTTTAAAAGCCAAGATACTCAAGACCTGACACCTGATGACCCGGGCCCAACCGACACCTGATGGGTCTGACCCACCTGACACCTGAGGGTCTGGGCCGACCTGGGCACCTAATCCCCTTTTAAAGGGCAGGCGGGGAGACCATAGGTGATGTCGCCAAGGGAAAAATGGGAGGCCCAGGGCGAGGAGAAGGCAAAGAGAGAGGGGGACCGGGCGGGAATTTAACCCGGTGGTTCCGGACCAGAACAAAAAACAGAAACCCCCGAACAAAGAAACGGTTGGGAAAACAAGGGGGAAAACCAAAAACAAACAAACACAAATAAAAAAAGGGAAAAAGAAGAAGGGGGAAAAAAAGATTAAATTATATAATAAAAAATAAAAAAAAAATAAAAAAAAATAAATAAAAAAAATAAAGGGGGAAAAAATAAAAGGGAAAAAATTTTAAAAATATTTAGAGATAAAATAAAAAATTTAAAAAAAAAAATTAAAAAAAGGAAAACTAAAAAATATATATATATAAAAAATAGTAAAAAATTAAAAATAAAAAAAGGGAAAAAATAGCAAAAAAAATTTTTAAAAATAAAGTTTTATATAAATAAAATATTTTATTGATTAGAAATTGAAAGAAAAAGATAAAAATATAAAAAATATATAATTTAATATTTTAAAATAAACAGATAAGATAATTAAAATAAAATATTATATATATATATTTTAAAAAATTAAATATATATATATATAATATAAAATCTTTATATATTAAATATAAAATATATATAAAAGAGATTATAAAAAGAGGGTATAATAGAAGATAAATTAAAATATATATAAAAGTTTTATAAAAATAAAGGTATATAAAATTTTTAAGATATATAATATATTTAAATTAATATATAGTATATATATAAAATTTAAATATTATTTTTAAATAATAATATAGAAAACTATATATATTTAAATAATATATATTTGAGATATATATATTTAAATATATATTATATAAAATATAAAATATATGGAAATTAGGGTTTTATAATATTTATATATTTTAAATAATATATATAAAGATATATATAAAATATGATATATAAATATATATATTTTATATATTATTTAAAGATAATATATAATATTATAATATTAAAATATATATATAAAATATAGATATATAATAATTTTAAAAAATTAATTTGAATAAATATATAATTTTATATTATATAATATATATATATATATAAATTTTATTTTTATCTTAATTATTTTATATAAGATATATATTTTTAATTTTATATTAAATATATATAGAAAATTTTAAAAATATATATATATATATATAATAAAATAATATAAAAGAAATATATTTATATATAATATTTTTATTAAAAAATATTTATATATACAAATGAAAATAATAAATATTTTTATATAAAATAGGATCAAAAATTATAGCTATATAATTTTAAATTTAGCTATATATATATTTTGAAAATAATATATATTAGATATATATAGTATATAATATAATAAAAATATAATAAAATAATATAAAAATATGATTTTATATAATATTATATAATTATATATTAAAATAAGATTATATATATATAAAAATTTAAAATATATATAAAATATTTTATTATTTGTAGTATTAGTATTAGTTTTTATTGGTGTTCAACTATGTGTTCAACCGATTCTGGGGGTTCTGTGTTCTTGTATACTTTATGTCTTTGGTTTCCTTGGGAAAAAACCTGGGTTTAAATTTCCCCTTTAGGTCCCCGCCTCTTCTTAAAGCCTTTTCCTCGACTTTGCCTCCCCCTTTTTATGGCGACATCCCCCTATGGTTCCCCGACTGCCCCTTAAGGGATTAGGGGGTTTTAGGTCGTCAGATAAACAAAGGGGTTTAGGTAGTCGAAACATCAGGTTTCAGGTCGTCAGTTTATCAGGTGTAGGTTTTTGAGTATTGGCTTTTTTATAAAGGGGGGTCTCTTTTGGAGGGGCAAGACACTTTTAACACAGACCTTTCCCTACCCGCAACTCACAAAACCTTTTAAATACAAGACCCTCCAAATAAAGGCAGGAGGCCCCAAATCCCAAGTCCCCCGAGTCACCCACCCGTGTTACCTTTTTTCCCAAGTTTAAAAAACCACTATCAAAGCCCCGAGTTTTTCTGTTTTGCTCACCCTAAAAGTGACAACCAGAAGTCACTTTTTCAATTTATAATTTTATATTTTTTATTTATATATATATATATAATATTAAAAAAAATATAATAAATACATAATTATATATATATATATAAAAATATATTTTAAATTTTATATATATTTTAAAATATATTATATATAATATATAAATATATTTGCTATATATAATATAAGCTATATATATATAATTTTAGATTAAAAGTAATTTTAGAAAAGCATAAATATATATAGATAGGTATAGATTATAATAGTATCTTATATATATATATATATAAACAATATAATATATTATTTTAGCTATAAATATAATAGCATAATAATAGAAAATATAAAATTTAAAATTTTAAAAATATAAAATTATATAAATATATTATATAATAGCTAATATTAAAATTTTTATAATATATATAGCTATATATATATAAAAAAATTTTATAAGCTATTATAATATATTATAATATAAACTATATATAATTTTATATAAGCTTTAAATAATATTATTATTCTTAAAATATATATTATATATATAAAAAAATAAAAAAATATAGTATATATATATATATATATTATATATATATATATATATATTTAATAATATATATATTTTATTTATAATATATATATATATATATATATATATATAGATATATTAATATAATATAATATAATATATATAATAAATATATAATATATATCTAATAGATATATATAGATTATAGATATATATATAGATATAATATATAGTATATATAATATATATATATAATATATATAGATATATATATATAAAATATATATAAATAATATAAATAAATTAAATGTATTCCCCCCACCCATTCACTCACCCATTACCCATCACCCCCCACCCATTAACTCACCCATTACCCATCACCAACACCCATTCACTCACCCATTACCCATCACCCCCCACCTATTCCATCACCCATCACCCACAACCCATCACCCCCCACCCATTCACTCAACCATCACCCCACAACCATTACCCATCACCCCACCCATTCACTCACCCATTACCCATCACCCTACATCAAGGTTTCCTCAATTCTCGCAACCCACTTTTTTTTCACAATTCGCGCTAATAGGCTGCTAAAAAAAAAAAAAAAAAAAGTTCGGATCATCTCATAATTGGGCTTAAAACCTTCCCCTGGTCGACCTGGTTCCAAAAATGTGCCATATGATGGGATTGGGTGACGGGGGGTGGAACCTATACCACACACACACACACACACAGCCAGACAGACAGACAGACAGACAGACACACTTTCGCTTATATTATTATATATATATATATCTATAATAATATAAGCGAAAGTGTGTCTGTCTGTCTGTCTGTCTGTCTGTCTGTGTGTGTGTGTGGTGTGTGTGTGTGGTATAGGTTCCGCCCCCCGTGGCGCAATCACCTCATATGGCACATTTTTGGAACCGGGTTGACCAGGGGAAGGTCATAAGCCCACTTATGAGATGATTCGATCACTTTTTTTCTTTCTTTTTTTTTTGCAGCCTATTAGCGATAATTGTGAAAAAAAAAGGTGGGTTGCGAGAATTGAGGAAACCTTGATGTAGGGTGATGGGTAATGGGTGAGTGAATGGGTGGGGTGATGGGTAATGGGTGTGGGGTGATGGGTGAGTGAATGGGTGGGGGGTGATGGGTTGGGGGTGATGGGTGATGGGTGAGGGAATAGGTAGGGGGTAATGGGTAATGGTAAATATAAGCGAAAGTGTGTCTGTCTGTCTGTCTGTCTGTCTGTCTGTCTGTGTGTGTGTGTGTGTGTGTGTGTGTGTGTGTGTGTGTGTCTGGTATAGGTTCCGCCCCCCGTGGCGCAATCACCTCATATGGCACATTTTTGGAACCGGGTTGACCAGGGGAAGGTTTTAAGCCCAATTATGAGATGATCCGATCACTTTTTTTTTTTTTTTTTTAGCAGCCTATTAGCGATAATTGTGAAAAAAAAGTGGGTTGCGAGAATTGAGGAAACCTTGATTTAGGGTGATGGGTAATGGTGAGTGAATGGGTGGGGTGATGGGTAATGGGTGTGGGGTGATGGGTGAGTGAATGGGTTGGGGTGATGGGTTGGGGGTGATGGGTGATGGGTGAGGGAATAGGTGGGGGGTGATGGGTAATCTATATTAATAAAAGCGAAAGTGTGTCTGTCTGTCTGTCTGTCTGTCTGTCTGTCTGTGTGTGTGTGTGTGTGTGTGTGTGTGGTATAGGTTCCGCCCCCCCGTGGCGCAAACACCTCATATGGCACATTTTTGGAATCGGGTCGACCAGGGGAAGGTCATAAGCCACTTATGAGATGATCCGATCACTTTTTTTTTTTTTTTTTTTTAGCAGCCTATTAGCGAGAATTGTGAAAACAAAAGTGGGTTGCGAGAATTGAGGAAGCCTTGATGTAGGGTGATGGGTAATGGGTGAGTGAATGGGTGGGGGTGATGGGTATGGGGTGTGGGGTGATGGGTGAGTGAATGGGTGGGGGGTGATGGGTTGGGGGGGTGATGGGTGATGGGTGAGGGAATAGGTGGGGGGTGATGGGTAATGGGTGAGTGAATGGGTGTGTGGTGATGGGTAATGGGTGAGTGAATGGGTGGGGGGTGATGGGTAATGAGTGAGTGAATGGGTGGGGGGTGATGGGTAATGGGTGAGTGAATGGGTGTGTGGTGATGGGTAATGGGTGAGTGAATGGGTGGGGGTGATGGGTAATGGGTGAGTGAATGGGTGGGGGGTGATGGGTAATGGGTGAGTGAATGGGTGGGGGTGATGGGTAATGGGTGAGTGAATGGGTGGGGGTGATGGGTGATGGGTGAGGGAATAGGTGGGGGGTGATGGGTAATGGTAAATATAAGCGAAAGTCTGTCTGTCTGTGTGTGTGTGTGTGTGTGTGTGTGTGTGTGTGTGTGGTATAGGTTCCGCCCCCCGTGGCGCAATCACCTCTTATGGCACATTTTTGGAATCGGGTTGACCAGGGGAAGGTTTTAAGCCAATGATGAGATGATCGATCACTTTTCTTCTCTTTTTTTTAGCAGCCTATTAGCGATAATTGTGAAAAAAAAGTGGGTGCGAGAATTGAGGAAACCTTGATGTAGGGTGATGGGTAATGGGTGAGTGAATGGGTGGGGTGATGGGTAATGGGTGAGTGAATGGGTGGGGTGATGGGTAATGGGTGTGGGGTGATGGGTGAGTGAACGGTGGGGGTGATGGGTTGGGGATGATGGGTGATGGGTGAGGGAATAGGTGGGGGGTGATGGGTAATGGGTGAGTGAATGGGTGTGTGGTGATGGGTAATGGGTGAGTGAATGGGTGGGGGGAATACATACATTTCTACATCCATGATTTCAGGAAAGTTAAAAGGGGCTATCTGGAGAGTCCATGTTTGGTGGGCCCAAGGCCCACCAAACACAGGTGGTGGGCCGAAGGCCCACCAATAGCCCTCCGCAGGAGCTAGCCAAAAGTCCGCCCGGAGGGCGGCTTTGCGGCTAGTGGTAAATATAAGCGAAAGTGTGTCTGTCTGTCTGTCTGTGCTGTGTGTGTTTTGTGTGTGTGTGTGTGTGTGTGTGTGGTGTGTGTGTGTGTGTGTGGGGTGTGTGTCTGGTATAGGTTCCGCCCCCCGTGGCGCAATCACCTCAAATGACACATTTTTGGAACCGGGTTGACCAGGGGAAGGTTTTAAGCCCAATTATGAGATGATCGGATCACTTTTTTTTTTTTTTTTTAGCAGCCTATTAGCGATAATTGTGAAAAAAAAGTGGGTTGCGAGAATTGAGGAAAGTATGTAGGGTGTAGGGTGATGGGTAATGGATTGAGGATGTAGGGTGATGGGTAATGGGTGAGTGAATGGGTGGGGTGATGGGTAATGGGTGTGGTGATCGGTGAGTGAATGGGTGGGGGGTGATGGGTTGGGGGTGATGGGTGAGGGAATAGGTGGGGGGTGATGGGTAATGGGTGAGTGAATGTGTGTGTGGTGATGGGTAATGGGTGAGTGAATGGGTGGGGGGTGATGGGTAATGGGTGAGTGAATGGGTGGGGGGTGATGGGTAATGGGTGAGTGAATGGGTGGGGGGAATACATACATTTCTACATCCATGATTTCAGGAAAGTTAGAAGGGGCTATCTGGAGAGTCCGTGTTTGGTGGGCCGAAGGCCCACCAAACACAGGTGGTGGGCCGAAGGCCCACCACCAATAGCCCTCCGCAGGAGCTAGGCAAAAAGTCGCCCGGAGGGCGGCTTTGCGGCTAGTGGTAAATATTTAAACGAAAGTGTGTCTGTCTGTCTGTTCTGTCTGTTGTGTGTGTGTGTGTGTGTGTGTGTGTGTGTGTGTGTGTGTGTGTGTGTGTGTGTGTGTGTGTGTGGGGTGTGTGTGTGTGTGTGTCTGGTATAGGTTCCGCCCCCGTGGCGCAATCACCTCATATGGCACATTTTTGGAACCGGGTGACCAGGGGAAGGTTTTAAGCCCAATTATGAGATGACCGATCACTTTTTTTTTTTTAGCAGCCTATTAGCAATAATGTGAAAAAAAGTGGTTGCGAGAATTGAGGAAACCTTGATGTAGGTGATGGGTAAGGGTGAGTGAATGGGTGGGGTGATGGGTAATGGGTGGGGGTNAAATATAATACTAATACATATATATATAATATACATATAATATATATATATATATAATACATATATATAATATATATATATTATAACATATATATACATATATAAAAAATATCATATAATATATACATATCATTACTATCATATCATAATATATATACATGCATATATATACTACATATATATACATACATATATATACATATACATATACATAATATATATATATATATACATATAATATTTAATATAATATACATTATATATACATATAACATATATATATATAATATATATATATAATATATTATATATATAATATAATATTATATATATATTATATATTTATATTATATATTTATATATATATATATATCTATATATATATATTATCTATATAATATATATACATATAATATATATACATAATTATATATATACATATATATATATATACATATATATATATACATATATTATACATATATAATATATATATATATACATATATATATATATACATATATATATATTAATATTCATATATATATATACATATATACATATATATATACATATATACATATGTATATACATATATATAATACATAATATATATATAACATATACATATATATATACATAATATATATATACATATATATATATACATATATATATATACATATATATATATAATATATATATATACATATATATATATATATACATATATATATATATATAATATATATATATATATATATATATATATATTATAATATATATATATATATATATATATATATATATCATATATATGATATATATATATATATATAGTATATATATATATATAATATATATATATATATATATATAATGACTGCATTGCAGTAACGATAAACATGGGGCAGTTATGAAATTTTCAAGTATCTTCTTTACTTGTGAGTATGTTTATAAATCTAGAAAACAACCGATAACAAAAATATCAATAGGAAGGGAAGATATACAGTGAAAAGAAGGAAATATGTAAGACTTTAAAGAAGTTTCACTATGTAGGATACTTGAGATGCAAGATGATATCCCAATTGAGTCCTTTAGAGAAATATCAAGGAGAGGGTCTCAAGCAGCAAAGACGAGCTTAAAAGTGTGAGATGGCTGAATATGTCAAAATACAAGTAGGTCACTCGACACGTCTTATATCGTTGCTTCAATATTGTGCCAGGAATAGAATAGTGGAAACACCATGACAACTATTCTTCACAAACCTAAATGAACGGAATGTAATACTAATATACATAGGAAATTTGATGTTGATAATTTTTTGAAATTATTAAGTGATATCAATCAATATCCATAATCCACAATCCATAAATCATCGACAAAGAAGTGTATGCATATTTGCAGATATTTATATAAAGTGAACTGAGCATCCGGAAGAGCACATGGTATAGTGAAGATTAAAACCTAAAAATAAGAATAAATCAGATGTTGCGTATCTTAAATTCCGGTAGAAGTGCAGAATGTGCAGACACACAGTGCAGAATATGCATGGTTTGGTATGTTAGGCATATCTTCATTTTCAAAACTGTCTTAGACCGAGATGTGTGGAATATGGACAATATGGGACCACTATGATACTAATTATACTTTTTTTCAAATAATTATTACAGTGAATTGTATTTTTAATTGCTTTATTATTGTAATAATTATCTATATTCCATATTAGTATTACTATTATTCTTTCATTTATATCAGTTATTATATTATTATTATTATTATTATTATTTGCATTATTATTTGCATTATTATTATTGTTACTATTATCATAATTATTATTATTATTGTTATTATTATTATTTTTGTATATATTATCATTATTATTATGATTAATCTCATCATTATTATCATAATTATTATTTCTATTAATATTATTATTAGCATTATAATTATCTATATCATTATCTATATCATTATTTATATCATTTTGTATTACTATTAGCTATTTATGTTTTTATTACCATTATTATTGTTAATATTATCATTATAATAATTATTAATATCACTACTATTAGTTTCGTTATTATTTTTGTATTAATATTATTATTAATATTATTATTATGTATATATATATTGTTATTATTAGTATTGCTATTTTTTATTATTATTATTATTAATATTATTATTATTATTATTATAAATATTATATTAATATTATTATTATTATTATTATATATAAAAATTACTCATTGTTATTTACCATATCATTATTATTTCCACATTTCCTTGTAGTCCTTCATTTGGTGGTGCAAACGTGCTCCTGAAATATGCCTTATTTAGGATTGAAATGTTTTCTTTTTTTCTACAATTGTATTTGCAAATGTTATTCGCTTATTGTGTTTAACCTTATTTGTCTATCTCTAGATATATACATATTTGTGTGTATGTATCTGTGTATTTGTTTTTTGCCTATGTCTGTGTATGTCTGTATATCTATCTCAAAACACACACACACACACACACACACGCACACGCACACGCACACGCACACGCACAGACAGGGTGGCGGTGGCCGAGTGGTTAGCGTATTGGAGTGTTGAGCTCGATGTCCCGGATTCGAATACTGCCGAGGATAACTCTTTCGGCCGTATTTAACGTGGGCGACAAGAGCCTGGTAGGTGAGCACAAGGTACCGAGTTCAAGTCCCACTAGGAGCAACTGTAAAATCCATCGTCGAGTGGCCGAAGAATCCCGCATGCTGCATTCCTGTTATTTTGACTGCAACTACAAGTTTGGCAGAGGGAACACCCGGTGGCAACATGAGCCTAAACTGAGGGTCAGGCCATCACATAAAACAGAACCTTCAAATATAGACCTGCCCGTAATCATGCCAAATCTTTACTTCAACTTACCAAAAACTCCTTCATTCATAGAAAATGTCAAAATCTTTCTGAATCAAATTCCTCTCGTGACTTCTGGCATCTAGCTAATAACATCTCTAACAATTTTTCTTCTTCATCTTTCCCTCCTATGCTTCACCCAGATGGCTCCACAGCTGTCTCATCTTTATTTCTAAAACTGAACTCTTCACTCAAACCTATGCTGAAAATTCCACTCTGGTTGATGGAGGGCTTGATCCTCCTTCTCCTCCACTCTCTGACTATAGTATGCTTGTTGTTAAGATCCTTCGTAATGATTTTTCTTTGCCCTTTCTGGCCTAGATCCTCGGAAGGCTTACGGTCCTGACGGAGTCACTCCTATTGTTTACAAAAACTGTGCTTATGTGTTTGCACCCTGCCTGGTCAAACTTTTCCGTCTTTGTCTATCTACTTCCACCTTTCCTTCTTGCTGAAAGTTTGCTCACATCCAACCTGTTCCTAAGAAGGGTGACCGTTCTAATCCTTCAAACTACCGTCCTATAGCTTTGACTTCCTGCCTTTCTAAAGTTTTGAATCTATACTTAATAAGATGATTCTTAAGCATATATCTGTTCACAATCTTCTATCTCATGATCAGTACGGTTTCTGTAAAGGGCGATCTACTGACGATCTTCTAGTTTTCCTAACTGAATCTTGGTTATCCTCCTTTAAAGGTTTCGGTGAAACTTTTACTGTTGCCCTTGACATATGAACAGGTTTTGATAGAGTCTGGCACAAATCTTTAATTTACTAGAGTAGCTCATGGTGGTGTTGCATGCAAATATATGTCCAGAACTAAACTCTTCAAGAATCCACTAATTGAAGGTCCAGGAACAATAATTGGTTGGTAAGACATTTCCCACTGACGGCGAAATAGCTGAAATGGCCACGCCCCTTTTATTTGGGCCACGCCCTTTTTGAGCAAAGTACTACCATCCGCCGTGACTGTATCTACAGAACCGTTGGACCTAGGAGGTTGCCTGACCACTCAAAATGTGCGCAATGGCCACATTAGGGGGGGGGGGGTCAGTATTACATTTTCATATCCAAAAGTCAATGGTTTTTAAGATAATTGCCAAAAACCGATTTCAGCATGTTACGCACTACAATTGTATAATACCACCAAGGCCACAACATATGTATGACACTTTATCATATTACCTGTTGTACCTTTTGCATAATTTTCCTATTTTGGAATTTAATTATTTGGATTTCTACACTTTTTGCCTTTACTACAGCCACAAAACGTCACACATTTTATGTTCCTTTCTCTGCAAGTGCACGTTTTGGTACTCATACATGATGTTGGGCATTTGCATGGAGGGGGCAGGTCATCGGGCCTGCACGACACTGGCAGTATCACTGGTGTTATGCCAACATCCGTTGCTTCATACCCATATTGGAGTGGATCTGGTTTGTTGACTGCAGGAGTTGGGGCTTGCAACCACATCTTACACTGCAGATATGCTCGCTTTATGTGTTCTTGTGGCGTTGATGAACAGCACACAAGCTGGTTGAAGTCCAGTTCTTTCTTGGAGTTGTGGTAGTGCTCCCATGGATATTCATCGAAAGTGGAACAGTCGGTCTTCTTTAATCCAGATAATCAACATGTCTTTTATACTTTAGCAAGTACTGTCGCAAGCAGTTCCCATGATAGAAGATATCTGCAGCAAACACATCACCAGCTGTATCCAGAAAAGTACATCTTGTCTTAACTTTATCCCTATAAAAGTTTAAAGCATCTACGATCAATGCTGTTCGGTCAGACCCCGAGATGCGATACAACACCCGGTTCCTATTACCACTACTCTCTCTTCCTCTGTCACAGATTACACACTTCCTTTCTACGTCTTTGCTACTGGAACTAGTACTCTTCTTCCGTCTTTTGGGGGCTTTATATCTGTAACTGCTTTCTCCCTCTTCAACCTCCATTTTACAAGTTCTGGCTCACTATTAGTTTTCACTGATCTCTTCGACTTCAGAATGTAAGTGGAATAACAGGCTTTCGGCTTTTGATGGTACTTGAATGTGTTGCTGCACATGTTTATTCTTGAGATGACGAAAGAATCATCCAATTGTTCTGCTGCCATCTGGATTTTGGCACGACCATCATCAGTTCCTGAAAAAAAGTTTCAGCATGAGTAAAATCTATATGGCCAACTGCTGATCTTGTAGCACTTCATGTTATACATACAATTCACATAAAATTTGTAACTATATAATAACTAGAACTGAATAGTTATGTGGTTCCGATGCATTTTACAATATATACATGTGTGATAGGCCTATTTATATAATGGATATCTGTACTTCGAAGCATAAGAACATTTCTGTGTCTGATGGACTTTACCATTCTTGAGATACTGTATGTTTTCAAGTGTGCATATTACTGAGAATCGTAATTATTTTGAACAAATAGAGGCTGTCCAACAACATGTTTATACCAAATATGAAGCAAATTGGGCAAACGGTTGTTGAAATATGAGCATTTCAAGGGTTTTTTACATTAAGCCCCGCCCCCTCATTAATATGCATGATATCATCACCAAAAATAATAGGGACCATCTACCGACCATGACCTATCTGTGTACCAAAGATAAACTGAATCTGCATTACTGTTCTTGAGATTTCGTGTTTACAAGCAAGGCGTCACATACACACATACACACATACATACCCTTTTTCATCAATAGACAAATTAGAAATTTGAGGTAAGGACAGTATTGTTCATTCATTGTTCTCCCTTTTGTATTAAACCCTATACCCTAACCTTCATAATAACACTCCTTTAGAAATAATTGTCAAGACAGTAATTTTTTTTTTATTTCACTGTCAGGACACCCCTTAATGTGGTAGCTGTCCTGCCATCCTTCGTGTTAGAACTACACACATACACACACACACACACATAGTTACACACACATGCCAAGTTGACCGAATAGGTTCCTGATGTTATCGCATCTGAACCCAAAATGGAGATTATGGTAAAATTTACCTGTTAACGTTTTCCCTGATGCAGTGTTGCATATAACGCATGCAGTCCCATCATATACTCCTTCGGCTGCTGGGCTTGAGAACACTAACGTTTCCTGTTAAAAAGATTTTTTGCATAATTAATGATGGAACAAATATTGTTTCAGATGGATTAAAGTGCATATTGCAACTATCATTTAAAAACTTGTTTCAGATGGATTTAATGTGCATAATGCAACTATTATTTAAAAACTTGTTTCAGATGGATTTAATGTGCATAATGCAACTATTATTTAGAAACTTGTTTCAGATGGATTTAATGTGCATAATGCAACTATTATTTAAAAACTTACCATGTTTTATTCACAGCAAGCAGGGATCGAAAGTAGAATTACTTGCCATCAGAGAACACTTTAACGCTTCACTTTAACACTTAAACACTTTAACGCCTCCTGAAACAAACAAAAAATAGGGTTCATTGTAGTTTTTTTATGCAGATTGTTGCTAGACTCTTCAGGAATCAAGTAATTGAACAAAAGGAACAGGAACAATTACGAATAATTGTAGTGCGTAACATGCTGAAATCGGTTTTTGGCAATTATCTTAAAAACCATTGACTTTTGGATATGTAAACTGACCCCCCCTAATGTGGCCATTGCGCACATTTTGAGTGTTCGGGCAACCTCCTAGGTCCGACGGTTCTGTAGATACAGTCACGGCGGATGGTACTACTTAGCTCAAAAAGGGCGTAGCCCCCAAAAAAGGGGCGTGGCCATTTCAGCTATTTCGCCGTCAGTGGGAAATGTGTTACCAACCAAATATTGTTCCTGGACCTTTAATTAGTGGATTCTTGAAGAGTTTAGTTCTGGACATAAATGGCATACAACTAGAGCTACTAGAGTAATTGCCAAAATACCCTCATTCGGTTTCTATCCTTCTCTCTGTACCTTCATCTTAAGTTTCCTTTCAAACCGTTATATTGTAGCTACTGTAGATGGACATTGTTCTTTTCTAAATATATCAATAGTGATGTTCCCCAGGGTTCTGTCCTATCACCCACTCTTTTCTATTATTCATTAATGATCTTCTAAGTCTAACTCAAAGCCCTATCCACTCCTACGCTGATGATTCTACCCTGCCTTTTTCAATGTCGTTTATTAGACTTTCAACTCAATAGGAACTAAGTGATTCACGGAGAGATGACACCGAGCGCCTAACTTCTGATCTTTCTATAATTTCTGATTGGGGCAAAGGAAACCTTGTTTTGTTCAATGCATGAAAAACCCAATTTCTTCACCTATCTACTCGACAAAACCAACCAGATAACTATCCCCTCATCTTCAATGACACTCAACTATTTCCCTCTTCTACAATGAACATTCTTGGACTCTCCTTTACTAAAAATCTGAACTGGAAATCTCACATCTCATCTCTTGCTAAAAACAGCTTCTAAGAAGTTAGGTGTCCTGTGGCGTCTGCGTCCTTAATTTTCTCCCTCCCAGTTGCTTGCTCTCTACAGGGGCCTTATCCGCCCATGTATGGAGTATGTCTCACATGTTTGGGGAGGATCCAGTCATACATCTCTCCTAAACAGGGTTGAGTTAAAAGCTTTTCGTCTCATCAACTGCCCTCCTCTGACTGACTGTCTTCAATATTTAAATCACCGCCGCAATGTTGCTTCTGTTGCTATCTTCTACCGTTATTTTCATGCTCACTGCTCTTCTGAACTTGCTAACTGCATGCCTCCTCCCCTCCCGCGGCCTCGCTGCACAAGACTTTCTATTCATTCTCTTTCCCTATTCTGTCCATCTTCCTAATGCAAGAGTTAATCAGTATCTTTACTCTTTCATCCCTTTCACTTGTAAAATCTGGAACTCGCTTCCTGTTTTTATTTTTCCACCTTCCTATGATATAAGTCTTTTCAAGAGAAGAGTGACAAGACACCTCCCGAACTTAATTGACCCACCCCCCTTTTTTGTATGCTCTTAATGTCTTCTTTATGGGGACTGGCAAATAAGTGGGCTTATTTCTCTCTTATTGCTGTGCCCTTGGCCAGCCCTTTGTGATGTAAAAAAAAAAAAAAAAGACCACAGGTGTCACTATAAAAATCCAGCCTGCGCCACCACGGGCGAAGACCAACCATCTCGACCCTCCAGAATGTGCAGGGGCAACCACCTGAGCCCTCAACGAAGAAATGATAATAGCCTACAGGTGCTATAAGCTCCAACATAAAAAAAAAAAAAAAAATTACAAAAAAAAGCTCATTGTAAGCTTTCGAAGCTTACTTACTGACCCAGCCTGAATTTTAGGTCCAAGGTGTATGGGAAAGAAAAGTTGAACTCGACGGGGCAATTTTGAAAAAAACCTCACTTGAAAGCCAGTACTGAAAAAGTCATTGAGCTCTAGATAGGAGTTAAGGAGAGAGTACGGTGCGGTTTGGGAATCCTTCATAATAAGCCAGTGGTCTTGATTCTCTCATGTTTTGTTTAGTAGCTTGAGCATCACACTCAGTTTTGAAGTTGATTGTGTAATTATTTTTTGTTCTTTGATCATTTTTCAATTTATTTTTCTAAAAACTAAAAACGCACTAACAGGAACGACATTTTTCCCTTGCGTAGTTACTCCGCTATACTAGAAATCTCATTGTTACAATAATCTGCATTGCGTGTTGGTTTATATACCAGACCCAGACTACCAGCTGGCACCTGGCGGACGGTACGGATCACGTAAGTGCACTAACTGAAGCCAGCAACGCATTATAGTTAGGCGGATATGTGAAGTAATTGTTCATATTGGGTTAAAAGCATGACATTTGGCAGAATGTTAGACTAGACCCGTATAAAGATTTTCAGATATGGGGCCATCAAAAACTCTACCCAAGAAGCGAATGGCAGCCATTTTCCAAAATGGCTGCCAGTAAAACATATATATGATTTAAATCACTGGAATTTATGGAGCATAACATGTTTAAAGTTGATACAATGCTTTAAGATGTATAAAATAATCATTATGAAAGCAAGTTATGTACTAACAGAGTTGTTCACGGCAATGTGTCATTGTTAACCCCCCCCCCCCAAAAAAAAAAAAAACTACAGTTGCTTCAGAAGTGCATTCAGCACAATCAAGTGTCACTGGTTAGGTTTCGCAGTCACCCCCACATTGACAGAGAGCTGTACACCTCAAGGCTGCCTTGTTACACTTGCAGCGACCTCTGCAGCCTTTTTTGCACCAACAGCATAGCAGCTCTCGAGAGGAAACGCTGGCCTCAGGAAGGGTAGTCCACAGTGGTTTCCATTCTGGTGGATCTGTCCAACCCCAGTCTCCTGGAGATGGAAGGGCAGGAGTGGCATTAAAGGCTTGCCCCCATATGTGGCCAGCTTGATATACTGCCCTCTTAGCATGCTGCACTAGTGCAGCTTTTGTTGGTGGTAGAGATTCCATTGTGCCCCGCCTAGCGAATAGATGCTGACGCACTTCATCAATGTTGTCCATGTCACTGGTCCGGTCATACAATAACACTGTGAAGCGCTCCAACATGGCCATAGCTTCATCATCTATCTCTCCAAGAGCATGCAGCCCAGGATACGAAACGTGGCTGTTACATCATCAAATGCATTCCAGGTTTGCCATGCCAGCTTCTTCCCTCTTGTAGCAAGGGATGAAACGGTATCGCATCCCGTGTAAGCGTAGAACATAGGCAGAGCTAAGGCTCTTTCAGGACCAATAGAAGCTGTTATTTCGTGGGCAGGTATGTATTTGAAGTACTGACCAGTCCCAAAAGCAGCCCACAGGTGCTCCAAGTGTAGCTTGGGTATCGCAGCGACTGACAGGACCACCACATCTGTATCAACTGTTCGTAGGACAATCTTCTGGCAGCCTTTTCTGACAGCATCGGCAGTGTGCAGCAGCATTCGTGTGTCGGCTTCTTCCTGAGTACATGGGCTCAGGGCTGCAGTGATGGTGTCATCTGGTGGGTTGCAAAGAACATCATCACTTAGGTGGTAACAAGCTGCTTTCCATCTGGTAGGTTCTGCATTCTCATTGTGTGTCTAGCCAGAAATGTAAACAGTTCCTGCTTGTTTGCATCAAGTCTGAGAAACTGCTGCCAGTTGCCAGGTAAGTTATTTCTCCCATCAACCTTGCGTCTGATCCTCTTTCCACGGCGTTTTCTGGTTTCAGACTTGAGGCTGTTCTCAAGGTACTGGTCCCATACTATATCCACCCTGTCTGCTCGCTCCAGCTTCTTTTCAATGTATGGCAAGAAGATTTTTGCTGCATAGTCATCGAATGTTTTACAAGCAACTGGCTTCAGCATATTGACAAGCACAGCACCATCGAGGATGATCACGTCAGAATCCGGTGCATCAGTGCGACACTCAACACTGCTAGTGAGGCAGTTTACAAGATCTGACTTCTTGCCCTGACGTAACTTGCCATCCTGGGACAGTGAAGGTGGGCACCTCTGGTTCTCATGTCTGAAAAATTCATCAAGATCACCATCTCGTGACTGACAGGCAATATACAATCGGGAGAAGAGTGAGCAGTCACTCTTAAGGGACTGTAACTTGGACTTTGACTTGTCTCTTGCTGGAAGTTGTCCGAACAGCTGGAGTTTTTTTTTTTTGATCGGGTGACCAAGAGTCTTGCTACCGTTCAACATGCGCTCCTCAACAAAGGCCTGATACTGCTGTACTCCAAGTTCTTCAGCCCGACGAACAGACTTGGCAGCTTCTTCATCCATGATGTCACGGGTGTCAAGCCGCGTCAAATCCTGGCTCTCCTCGATGAATGGATTCCCCATGTCAATGATGACCTCAACGAGGGAAGACACTTGGCTGGCAAACGTCTTCTGGATGCTCGCAGTCTGTTCATGGTGCGTCATCTCTTCACTCTGCTTGATCTGCCTTGCCTCCATTGAAGACTCAAATTCAGCAATCAGCCTTGCCATCTCAGGACCTGCAACTGCCCATCTTCTGAAAGCGTCAGGGTTTTGTGTTAGGCCCACTGCACCACCATCTTCTTTCACGGCTTTGTTGTTTTGTTCATGTGCTTGATCAATGGCAATTGCAGAGAATGGACGCTGGCTCTTGCGAACGGTGAATCCTCCTGTGCGAAAATCCTCAGCAACTTCTGGATGCATGTGTTGAAGACTGATCATGTCTCGCACATGAACAGATGCCCATCGGGCATAGTTCACATGGTCTAGGGAAAAGAACCATGGAATCAGCTTGCATAAGATCTCAACATAGAGATCAAAGTCAGACTCTCGCAGTGATCGGACGTAGGTCATAAGAAGGAGCTCAAGCCGCAGGAAGGTAGACCAGAAGTAGAATTGGGCACTCTCAGTACTTCTCTCAACACACCATTGTTCAAATGCCTTTATATCATCACGCTCTGGCTCCATCTCAGTGTACTTTAGATATGCCTTCTTCATTAGGATATGCAGGCAACAGGCTGTCACCTGGTGTGCATGACGAGTACGGGTAACGTGGGCTGCCTTTAAGAATGAATCTGCAGTGCCCGGAGAGGCAACCTTTGCCTGTACGAGGGCCTCTACCCACCCTACTGTCCTCTAACCAACTTCCTAGAACCTTCATCTTCGTCATCTCTATATGTAGACCACCGAGCAACATGACAAAAAAATGTTCTCAATATTTATCGGGCCATGTCCACTGTATTTCTTTGCAGACGGCAAAGAGTGGCTGGTCAACTGTAATGACTGGAGCTTGTCCCGGGTTGAGGTTCTCTATAGCCTGCTGGATCACATCCATTGAATGGCGCATCATGGCAATGGACTTTGAATCCTCTTCAAAAAGAGGAAGAAGGGCAGTTAACATCTGGAGTGATATCTTGTCTTGGCTGATGACGAGCATGATAGGCAGCCCATGACACATTGCTGTCTCCAGAAACCTCGCCCAGGTCCATGCCATCCACAGACTCCAACCATCTGAGTCAAGCAAAACATAGAAATACTTTTTGAGTTACAGAATATAATGATATCATACCTAGAATTAAGACATTCACGTCAATCATTTACTGTTGTTGCCCCAATTATTTTATACCAGTGGAATGCATGCGTATTTTGGGTGAACTCAGAAACCCTCAAAACAATACACTATACTACCTAAACAGCTGCATTTTTTGGAAAGTGGTATAAATCCCTAGTTTCTTCACAGCTCACAGCTGCTTCACAGCTCTTCTGATAATCATCCGCCGGCACCTGGAAACACGCTGAATGTGAAATCAGTGGAAGATTTCACAGAGTCAATTAAAGCAGGACTTGTTACTGAAGGAAAGAGGCCGAGGTATACCAAATTTGGGAGACATAACCAACCAACCAACCAATCAACCAAGCAACCAAGCACCCAATGACACGGATCTCAAATCTCCATAGTACACTTCTGTATAGTCTCACTTCGTTCGTTTAACTCATTTCATTCGTTAACTCTCTTCGTTCGCCAATGAATATACAGAAAAAGACAATGCAAGGACATACATACCCAGTCTCTTTCAGCAGTGCTTGCTCCACCAGTTGGCCATCCCTCGTGAGTGGCCCGTCAATCTTGGGAACAGTGAGCATCTCATCCCTTTTGTGCATCACTGGAGGTACACTAGTGTAGGAGTCAGGCAGTTGTGATACCTTCTTGGAAGCTGGCTGTTCAAGTGGGTGTAAATAATGGCGAACTTTTCCTAGGTTGTTCTCTGAGGGATGCTGGAACAAGGATGATTCCAGTTCCATGAAAGGAATCTGTGGCTGTAGTAGAGCTTGGATTATGGTCAATGTTGTCAATGGCGCCTTTGGTGTTCAACAGTAGACAAAGATTGCGAGGGCAGACAGTCTTCTCCTGCGTGTACTGTTTACAGGCACGGTTTGCTTGTGCTGTGGATATTTCCATTACACGATCATATGAAATGGACAGTCCAAGTTCAAATAGTTTGTCCACAAGTTGTCGCTTGCGTGTTTTCTCATGCATTGTTAGACCAACATAAATGGCCAGTGGTGTTTCTCTTGCCTTGTTGTGCCGGGATCCACTGCTTCCACCTCCACGACGAATATAGCTATTGAACTGAAGCAGCTGTGCCACACTGAAGGTTGCTTGATTGCGGACAGCACCAGAGTAGCCTGACTGGGATTTGATGCTTGGACCCTCGTGGATCATGGCCACTAAAGCCAACAGTGTCTGTGGCACCGACTCTTTCTGGCATTCTTTACCAAATGAACCTGTGAATGAAGCGTTCTTCTCCAGCATGTCCCGACGGACAATCTGTGCTGCCCTTACAAGAATTATTGCATCATTATCATATTCTTTCTCACATACCTTGGAGAGAGCACTGCCTATGTCTTCGTCGAAGGCTAGCACGACATCTCGCCCCTCTTTGTAGGCTCTAAGATCTGGAAAGTTTGCAAGGATTCTGTTTTTTAGATGTGTCGAGTTCACACGGCTGCTCTGTGAGACACCTAGCTCTTCCAGTCTCGTGGAATAAAGTCGAGTAAGATCTGCTAACTTAAACACTGGTGAGACAGCTTCATATTTCTTGGCTTCCTCAATGTATGTAATCAGCTGAGCTAGGACATGTCCATTACTGATGTTAGCAGTTTCGTCTTCTCCCTCATTGTCATCAGCATGTTCAGCAGTGTAAGCTTTCTTGTACAGTGCAGCCAAGCAACGTGAATGGTACAGTGCATCTTGTGCAAACATATCTCCTACACTAAGCTTAGCAATAAGTCTGTCGTCTTGAAGATCTAATGCGCACTTACGAACACGTGCATCTAGGCGAGAGGTTGATGCTCTGTGAAGTGCACCTGATGCTGATGGCTGGTCACAGAAAAAAGCATACATCTTTCTCTCCTTTTCGTTGCCCCTCTTCAATACTGAGCCGGGTGAACTTATTTGAAGTAGTTTCAGGGTGTGGACATTATCTTTTTTCAGCTCGTCGCAACTTGGTTGTGTTGAACTTGATACGACAAGACTTGTGCCATTTTGCCTGTCGTTCTTCGAGGGTAGCCGCAACACCATTGCCCTCATCAAGTCGTCGAATATTTAGTGCCACTGGAATAGTATCTAGTTCATGAAAACGTGCTAAGTTCTCTGAGAAAGTAATGTACCCGGCCCCTTGATCAGTACGTTTTGATTTTGCTGGACATTGCAAAGTATCGTCAGTGACTGCTTGGCAAATGATGCATTTGTTCCAGTCTGTTAGCTGAGTGTCTTGAGGTGGCCCAGAGATGATCGCTGCCATCTTGTGGTTTTTACTGTCCATCTTCCACGCAACACAACGTTCCTGCAAACAGAAAGCAATCATATAACAGATGAACAGAGGAGCAATTAAAGAGGCTAATGAAATGCAGTCACCAAGGAATATGGAATCAGAGAAAATGGGTCAAAGAAAACTGGGTTCGCAGGGTGACTACAATAGTTTTCTGCCATTTTTGGAAAATGGTTGCCATTCGGTTCCTGGGTAGAGTTCTTGATGGCCCCATATCTGAAAATCTTCATACGGGTCTAGTCTAACATTCTGCCAAATGTCATGCTTTTAACCCAAATTGAATAATTTCGTTATATTATTGCACATATCCGCCTAACTATTAGTCCTTTGAAGGTCGATGATGCATTTCTTTTCTGTTTTAGTTTTTCTGACCATTATGAAATTATTGAATTCAATTAAGGAAAGATACATGGAAACAATAGACAGATGGCTAATTCAGCAGGTCTAACTTGTTTATTGTGCATAGATCCTTCCGAAACTCTATAGAACTGTCCAATGATAGCAAGAATAAATTGTCACTATGAGTCAAAATCCCAAAGAGTTAGTAATTGTAAGTCTTGGCATGATCATTATTTTAAGCCTGGGGTACGGTACAGTACGGAACTTTGCTCAAATTTACGTACTTAAATTGCACCGGACAGTACTTCAAGGAAAATATCGTACCATAATTTCGTACCATTTATTGTGGCTCAATACGAACCGTACTATACCGTAATACCAGCCTTATCTGTGAGTAACTTGGCAAGGTTGCCAAGTTAACTTGGGACATCCTCTTGTGCCTACCCCTACCATATGCATACATCGCATTAATAACATACCGTATATCCAAATATCTCTCCAATACCAAGAATCCATTGTAACAGTGCCATAAGTCTCGCTTTCTTCAATTCAATGTTAAATTTATATTTATTATTATTATTTTTTACTTCACAAAGGACTGGCCAAGGGCACGACAAAAAGAGGTAACAAAAAGCTCGCTTAGTTGCCAGTCCCTATAAACAAAACAATAAGCGAATAAAGAAATGCAGGGTGGGCCAATTTAGTTTGGGAGGTGTCATGTCACTCCTCTCTTGAAAAGATT
>JACEEZ010004828.1:450000-452500 GCA_016584305.1 Chionoecetes opilio | reverse complement strand
CCATTGATATATTTCGTTTTCTGTTGAATGAATTAGCACTATGCATAAATTAGCGTTAACTAAATAAATCGCCGTGCCGCTCACCCTATGCCCTCTCTCTCTCTCTCTCTCTCTCTCTCTCTCTCTCTCTCTCTCTCTCTCTCTCTCTCTCTCTCTCTCTCTCTCTCTCTCTCTCTCTCTCTCTCTCTCTCCTCTCTCTCTCTCTCTCTCTCTCTCTCTCTCTCTCTCTCTCTTTTCCTCTCTCTCTCTCTCTCTCTCTCTCTCTCTCTCTCTCTCTCTCTCTCTCTCTCTCTCTCTCTCTCTCTCTCTCTCTCTCTCTCTCTCTCTCTCTCGAAATTTATACCAATTCGTAGTGACTCTTACAGATTCGTGATTACACTCGGAAGTTCTCGTAACTATGCGTATAAACTCATAGCAAAGTCGTACCAACGCGTACTAATTCGTGATCTGGTACACGAGAAACGACCGATAAAACAGTGTCGACTTTTCTCCACGAGTAGACGCCGATTTGGGATTCGGCGCTACTCGGCTTGCTACTCTAGAATGTGTGAAAGGGGCTTAAGTCCTGTATTAAGTCGTTGTTCCCCGCCTTGGCCTCCCCGTTGCGGCACTCTACGCCACAATGTCCGGCGCAGCGATGGTCGACACGTGTATTAGTCTTGTTTCTGGACTGTGCCTCCACACCCCACAATAGGATTGCCATACCTGAACACCCAAAATTCTCCAAAAGCCTCCACTGACACCCATGATCCCTGCACAACACACAATTTAGAGCTTGAAGAGTATGGGAAAAAATATATATATAAAGACTATATGAAAAACTATTATATATATATATATAATGTCAGTGGAGGCTTACGGAATTTTGGGTGTTCAGGTATATATATATAGGTATATATATATATATATATAGGTATATATATATATATATATATAGGTATATATATATATATATATATAGGTATATATATATATATATATATAGGTATATATATATATATATATATATATATTTTTTTTTTTTTTTTTTTTTTTTTTTTTCTTCAATATCTTCAAGGTTACATAACGTCAAAGGGCCAAGGAGTGTGTTGGGCGGGGGTTATGGGTGTCAGTGGAGGCGTCCGGAATTTTGACTGTTCAGATATGGCAACCATATATCAGGAGGTCCAGACTCCTGTACATATCCGTTCGACAGTGATGGTGTGTGCGAGAGAGAGAGGAGTGTGG
This sequence comes from Chionoecetes opilio, assembly GCA_016584305.1. Taxonomy (NCBI): domain Eukaryota; kingdom Metazoa; phylum Arthropoda; class Malacostraca; order Decapoda; family Majidae; genus Chionoecetes; species Chionoecetes opilio. The sequence goes on along the minus strand of JACEEZ010004828.1, from coordinate 451,273 downwards.
GAGGGTGTTAAGCCGCTATCATACGGGGCGTTTCGTCGGACTGTTTCGTCGAACCAAACTGGCATTTGGTTGGACCTGTTCGTCGAACACTGACAACATATATAACACACAGTTGGGCTGGCCGCTTCACCCAACCATAACACAAACAAAGATGAAGCGTTGACAGTGGGAGGCGCGGAGATTTGTTGTTAATGTTTTAACTTTAGGGGCATACGTAATGGTGAAGAAAAGGGAGGAGGTGATTGTTAGAAGAGAACAGCGACAGATGAAGAAGCGTTCATGTGGGCTAAATGGGTGATAGTGGACGAGAACTGCGTGGTAGCTACCGCCGTTACCACTTGACATTCTTTACATTATTTGTTGCTTAGTATAATGTGCAGTATTTATCAACTTCCGCATAACCTTTAAAACTTATATACATATTAAAAAAAATAATTAAAGAGTTGGCTAATAGTGTTACAGGGATAGTGCGAATTATATTGTAGTGATTTAGACGGCAATGAACTTTATGAGGAAATCTTGGATTGCAGAATGCTCGTGGCAAGTCGAACAGATGTCCATATTTTCACTCCAGAGAAGCTTATTCAATTAATTGTACACTATGGTGATCAAAATGTCTTCCCCAATTTGAGAGTGGCAATCCAACTTATGCTCACCGTAGCGATTTCAATTGCAAGTTATGAACGTTCTTTCAGTAAACTGAAATTGATCATGTCTTATCTCAAAGCCTCAATGGGTCAGGATAGGCTTACCGCCCTAGCGCTCCTCAGTATTGAACGTGAAGAAGTAGAACGTATTAACTTTGATGATGTTATTGATCAATTTTCTTCAGCAAAGTCTCGCAAAATCCAAATATGATTGCCAACAGTTTTAATTTATGTGGTTCTCTTTGCAAACAATGTGGTTGTTTAAATGTTAATTCTAACTATTTATAGCTTCAGTAACTGACAATTATAGAAGTTCCTGTCTTATTTTATGGGTATGAGACATGTTCAGTCTTGTTAGTGATGCACTACATTGCAACTTATAGAGGTAAATCGATACATTTGATAATAGGTGTCTTCGCAGAATCATGGGGTACCGCATTAAGCAAACAAGTTAATTAATTAATGTGTCAAACCAGTGATTGTACCGTGAGATTGAATCGAGGCCTATTAGCTGCATTATCAGTCAGCACCAACTTCGGCTATATGGGCCTGTGGCACAATATCCTTAAACCGATCCTTCTCACCGGATTGTATAATATACAATCTTACATATTATGTAAGAGACA
>JACEEZ010004828.1:412500-447500 GCA_016584305.1 Chionoecetes opilio | reverse complement strand
TGTGTGCGCGTGTGCGCGTGCGTGTGCGTGTGCGTGTGTGTGTGTGTGCGTGTATGTAAATTGCTATGGTTTGACACTTTTCTAACTTTAAACTGATAACAACAGATAAATGTATCTCTTGGACAAAATATTCATTAGTAAGAATAATTTCATTAAAGTGGATAGCATTACATCGGCAATTGAACCAGGTATCATTAAGTAGAGTCATATATAGGCTCCTTTGGCATCATTGATAGCATATGAGAGCGAGAGAGAGAGAGAGAGAGAGAGAGAGAGAGAGAGAGAGAGAGAGAGAGAGAGAGAGAGAGAGAGAGAGAGAGAGAGAGAGAGAGAGAGAGAGAGAGAGAGAGAGAGAGAGAGAGAGAGAGAGATGATAATTGGACACACAGAGGCAACATAATGTCGAAAAATGCTAGAAAAAACTTACCAAACAGGTTCAAATTTCCTGACTCAGCAAGTGCGTTCAGGTGAGAAACATTTTGATTGATATGGGATATAGGAGGCATTAAAGCAAACAACTAAATGATGCAAAAGCTTGTTATTGCCAAACTTTTGTCTTTAATTCGGGAGACTGATAATGAGAGCAAATAACGCAATGGCAACACAATAATAAACATGAAAGGAAAGTTTTGGCGCAAATTGATTTTCTCGTCACGTGAAAAAAATGTTTTACCCCTTGATTTCATGACAAGCAACATTTTGGAGGGCAGGGTTATACAAAAACATGATTCACATTTTTCTCCGCGAGAAAAGATGAAAAGACATTGATTGATGGTCAAGTTTAAGTGATGATGGTGACCTTTGCGCAGACCTTTAATGCAAAACACACCCGGCATAACCCAGGAATCAAATAAGCTTCAATCGATCTTATCGTTTCCCTTGTATAAATTATAATTATGTTATGATTGATCTGCTTTGACCAGATTACCTATAAATAACATTCCCTGTGGCAAAAAGTAACTTTTATCACAATTAGCTGCCACAAAACATGTGATCAAGACTGTGTTAGTAGCGGCGTTTTACGAAAGCGCGGATTGGCATATCAAAAGCGCGGCGGGTCATCATTGAAAGCGTGGATATATTTCTATCAAAAGCGCGGCTGAATTTGGTTTCAATTGCGCGTTTTTTCACTCACTTGAAAGTCCGATTGTGTAGCAGTTCTTTAATGATCGTTCACCTCTTCCGTTAGCCAGACGTTATCATCTGTTGCCCCCTGCTTAGGTGGAAGCAGGATTGTGAAGCAGGATATTGTTTTTCGTTCTTTATTCATCGCGTTTTTCACTCCTCTCTTCCATAAAAATAGTTTAAATAGTCCTTTATTTATCGCGTTAAGAAACTCAAAGTTACATGTTTGTTCTTGCTGTGAATCAGTTACTTAAGCACTTCATATAATTGTGTCTGTTTATTTCCCCAGAAATAAATTTGTTGTATTGTGCCATAGCATACTCTGTCCTGTCTCGTTCAACTTTCCGCGTAGTTGCTGGTTTACCGATACTCCTGATCTTAATATAAGTAGCAGTCTGGAGCTTTCCTAGTACATCCATGAACAGTTTGAACACAAATATAGATGGATGGGATGTATAAAATTGCTCATTGAAATGAGCATGAAAAGATTCGGCAGAATTGTTGGTACGCTTTGTATTTGAGGGGACTTCAACCCAAAGCACTGAAGGATATCTTGATTCTGCTGTTACATAATTATCAACCAGATAGTCCGCAAAGCGAGTACATCTCTCATCCTGAGGTGCGTCTGTCATTAATTCCTCGACGAAGCAATCTTCTACATCTGTTGGGTCAATGAAATGTAGACCAAATGATAATTTCAGCCATTGGCCTATGTCACTGTTGGTGTCCTTGTAATCCCTACTTAGGCCCAGGTTTTGAATTTTTTGCCACCATGCCTGCCCTAAATGAATTCTGCAACATTTGATGACTGCGCGGTTGGAAATATATCTCTCAGAACAGTGAGCATGGCAAATTCAAAATCTGCATGTATCACCGAGGCTCCCAGTTGCATATTCCTTGCGGATCAAATGTCAATTAAACACTTCCACAGATTTCTATAAATCTCCTCAGATTGACCTGGCAAGAGGGCATACACTAATGGAATATAATGCCCATTACATAATCCATGTATGCTGTATAGTTGATAGAAGAACTTTGGACAGCTCTTGAAAGTCCCATCAACGAAGATCTCCTCAGCAGTGTTCGCCAGAAATGCAAGATTAGTTGTACATGAAATGATAACCATACCAGATTCTGGATTATTTTCAGGGATAAAATCTTCACCTTTGGTCGTAGTAGTAGTCATAGAATTTAGAGCATGATGTACTTCCTCACGAGTTTTAGGCAATACAGGATACACTTTCCGTCTTTCTCGGTATAATGATTGTGCTATAGATCTTAGACCACCAGATTCTAGCATATTATCAGAAAATGTATGCAGTTCCGTTCTAATGAGTTTAGAAGGTCTTGCCGTCATGTCATCAGTCGCCTTCCGTTTCACTTGTGCACGTAGTTGCTGTCTTTCAAGTTTTCTTTCATCCTTGCCATGGTTATGTTCCAATTGTACCGGAACAATGGCAGTCATTGTGCTGTCTGTTTTAAGTCTACCTTTACATTTCTTGTTGGTACATCTCCAAGAAAGATATCCATCCATCAATGTACCTGTCCACTCTGTATATATATCCATCGAGCATCAAACACTTCTTCCCTTTGTTGGTCCGGGAAATCGTAAACTCCATAGCGGAAAATTATGACAACACAGGATGGAAGCACCGGACTGACTGGGCACCGTGGGCTCCAACAACTGTGCACACACTGTGAACAACTGTGAACTCCAACAACCAACGAGACCACCGAGACAGACACTCGCGGCGGTGTCGGTAAACACCGTGTGAAGCATTATGACACACCGAATGATACTTAATGACATAGCGAGTGAACGGGATTAACCTTGCCGCGCATTTGATAGTGGTTTATAGGTGAGGCTTCGAACGCGGTCACTTTTTCGAATCCGCGCTTTTGATATACGCCCGTTAGTAGCCACTAGTTCCAGCTAATGGCGGGCGCTGGTTAACACGGACTGGCACGGCTTCCCTAATGGAAAACAAAGCGTGGCTGTGCATGAAACGCCCCTCAGGGAGCTTTGGGGTTTCTGCTTTCCACTCACTGAAATGACGGACAACCAGGCCAGCACGCTGAAGACAGGTAATATTGTGTTTTCTATCCATCAATTTAGCAAGCTTTGAACATATGAACAGGGGAGGTGGTAGCAGAGTGGTTAGCGTCTCCGAGTGGTGAGATGGCGTTCTCGGTGACCCTAGTTCGATCCTCGATGAGGGTCACAAAATCAACTTAATATCGTTTTGCACCGTCGAGTGGCCTCAGAACACCCACATGCCCTGCCCACTCTACCTTCGATTGCGAGTGCATCGGAGGACACAGGGGGCCGGCATGAGCCTCTAACCACAGGCGTCACTATAAAATTCCTGCCTGCGCCACCACGGGCGAGAGCCAACCATCACAGCCCTCAAGTGAACTTCCAGGGTCTACCATTCTAGCCCTGGAGGCCACTGCCTACAGGCGCTATAGGCACATACAAATGGATGTGGGCCCTTTGGACTCATGTATTGATGTTTGTAGTAGTAGCATATATTAGACAACAATGTGAGTGCAAACTCCAATCGTTTTGTTGCTGTCGTTAGTTACTGGTCAAAGTGCCTCTGCCATGGGTAGACCCCGTTCCGTGTGATTCCACGGGGCGCCAACACTTCGACGGCATTAACACAGTCAACCCTTGAAAGGCTGACGTACAGTTGGCCGTGCGTGGAGTATATTAGAATATCGGCCCCAAGCACACACACACACACACGCACACACACACACACGCACACACATACGCACACACACACACGCACATACTCGTAGGGGTTAGCACGCTCGGCTCACAACCGATAAGTCCCGGGTTCAATCCCCGGGCAGAGCGAAGAAAGACGGGCGGTTTTCTTAAAACCCGAGCCCCTGTCCATCCAGCAGTGCATGGGTACTGGGTGCTAGCCGGGGGTTTGTGACCCGCCTCCCGGGGTGGTGCTTCGGCATACACTAAGAACTAATGATGAATTATAAAAAATGTTGATATGGAGATGGGGCCATACGAGCGTAGCTCAGGCCCTGTGAAATACAACTAGATGAAAACACACACACACGCACATACATAAACGTACGCACGCACGCACGCACGCACGCACACACAGATACACACACACACACATGCATGCATGCACACACACACACACTCACACGCACACAAACGGACAAATACATGCGCACACGCACGCACGCAAGCACGCACGCACGTACACACGCATGCACACACTCACACACACACGCATGCATGCTTGTATTCACACACAGTACGGGGACTCCGTAGTGTAAGGGTTAGCACGCTCGGCTCACAACCGAGAAGTCCCGGGTTCGATCCCCGGGCGGAGCGAAGACAGACGGGCGGTCTTCTTAAAACCCGAGCCCCTGTCCACCCAGCCGTGAATGGTTACCGGGTGTTAGCCGGGGGTTTGTGACCCGCCTCCCGGGGTGGTGGCTTCGGCCAACACTAAACACTAAGGATGAATGATAAAATAAATGTTCATATGGGGACGGGGCCAATACGAGCGTTGCTCAGGCCCTGTAAAATACAACTAGATGAATACAACTAGATGAATACACACTCACACACGCACATAAACGGTAAGTACAAGAGTCTACGGAGTATGTGAAATGCCGCAAGACAATACTGGAGAGTTTCTTCCTGTAATCTAATACTCTTCTAAGTGTTTTTAGACCCAAATCCCCCTTCAAAAGGATTCAATCAACATGGGACCAAGCCGCTTACCACTTACGATTTATTTGCGATTTTTGAGCCTACTCTCATCAAAATTGAATATATAGTTTCAGCTACCCAAAACAGACAAGACAGACAGACAGACAGACAGACAGACAGACAGACAGACAGACACACAGCTACTCCTATAGTATATTAGATGAAAAAAGAAAAAGAAAAAAACCCACTTAAAATCCTTAAATTGTGACTGTTAAGGCAGGCGAAATGTCTGATATGTTTATAGTATCTCCACAAGTGAATGCAAGTAAAGTAGCATGATGTGTACAACTACAGAACACGTCAAACCAAACCTGACACACAACCGGTGATTTTGTGAGCGTTCAAGTTCTGGCATGGCGGAGAACTACACCCATCATTCATATTCCTTCCTCCGCGCCACACTTTGTCCATTAGTGGACACCTTCCATTAAAGGGGCTGCGTCGAAAAGCGGCATCGTGTGATAATAGAAGCTCCATATATCAATGTTTTACTGAGACTCAAAAAACGGAGTTGGTATGTACATTAGAAAGAGGGAACCAAGCGATAAGAAAAATTGGTTTCCTATCAGTATCTAAAAAGAACACGATGTAATATGACAAAAGCATGTTATATTTTTTTTTTTTTTTTAACAGTGCTAAGAGGGGATTATTCAGGGCACACCCGATTTCACACTGTAGACTGAGGAGACTAGAGTGACATATAAGCGACATTTTCTTTTTGACACGTGAAAATGGTATAGTGTCAATGAGGGATTGTTTATTAATTGAGGGGAACAAATAAAACTGATAAAGAGAATATTTTCATCATACAAAAATATCATGGTAGATAATGAAGGGTTTTTAATCAATATATAAAAATTACCTGAGTGATTCGATACAAATATATTTGGGTATTATACTCTGAGTAACTCGAATGGATATGGAAGCGCTAGGGTGTCAAAAATAACAACAATAACAACGTAATCCAATACAAAATGATAAACAAAACAACACCAGTTACAATCAAACTAGTATATGAAAAATGAAAAAGAAAACTATAGAGCCCAACCCAAAAAAGTTAACACATCAAAAAGTAATAAAACAGCAATTTAGCAAATACAAAAATACTAACAAGGAAAACAATTGAAGACAAGCAAGACAAAGAAACAAAATAAAATAATCAAATATTGGTTATGCTGCACTGATATGCCATACACCAGTGACAAATAACTGCGCGACTTAAACAGCATTCATAAGAAAAACCTAAATGAAATGGAAAAAAATCACTGCAGAATGAATCAATATTAAGCCTCATACGAAAACGACAACGCCCTTGACAATAATCAGTAGCACAGGCAAGTAGGAGGCATTTCACCAAGGATGACCAACGACAGACCAACAGACCGATAGGGAATCCAGGTATCACTAAATGTATATAGGCTACTCATAAAACTTCTCACACGGAACATTATAAAAAGCAAAACAATAAAAAAATTACTGGCAGTGGATCAGTTGCATTGCTTAGTGTTGGTTATATGTAATAGGAATAAGTCAATATCATGGTGATTCATATCATGTTTCTCCATGTGTGATTTGATGCACTACATAAATTATAATTTATGTAGTGCATCAAATCACACACATTAAAAACATTCAATAAACCATTGCCTCTCCTCTGCTTTCAAAGGAGCTTGTAGAACACTCGGCAACCCCCAACATATAGTGATCCCGCGCCACGTCTGACTTTACACCACCTCTTATTTGTTTTTTTCACTTGCACTATTTCATCTCTGTGCTATTTCGCGACATAGAAAAGAGATTTCCAAACAAGTATATATTAGTCTAGGAATATTATTAGAAATTATCACATCGGGGGTAACAGCTTGTTACAAGTTGTCACCCATGCTAGAATTGATGCATGACACCCTTTCAGCCATTTTAGCCTGGATGTCACTTAATATTTTGATTTGCGACCCTGCCATGGGCCATTTGTTGAAGCATGTCGTTCGAAATTTAGCTTGTTTTTTTAATTACTAAAATGCCAATATCATAACTAATGCCACACCTACAAAATTGCTTTTGTTCTCAAATTGTAGGTAATAGCCAGATACACCATAAAAATAATGTTCTAATAAAAATATCAGTTATATTTTGCACAAGAAATGAGAAAAAAATATCATATTCTGTGAACAAAAATAGCTTCGGTTTCATCACAGACATGGAACGAAAATGAAAACTTCACAAATATATCATGCATTGACATGTATCATGTGCTAACATCTTCTCATATTATCCCATATATCATCATCAAATATTTAATATACATACACGCAAATTTAATTTGTTTTAATATCAACAAACTTGACCTACCCCCCTAATGAAAATAAATTCACTTTGGTTTTATTTCGAACAAAATAACTTTAATGATGCATAACCAATTTCAGATCTAGTTATCATTAACAAAGAAATAGATTGCAGTGTCATTTCCACCCCCACGTTGTGAAGTATGAGGGAACGTATATGGAACAAAACTGCAAAAACAAAATCTGCAAGCGCCAGGTTGTGGAAGTGACCGGGGCTGAGTACAACATATTGGTCTATTTGGCATTTTCAAGACCCTGTTGGAGCGAACTTCCAGTGCTGGAGGCATCTAACACAGCAGTTATTTTCTTTCAATGCACTATCATTTTATATTTCATTAATGACCACAGATTTCCAGTTTTGAGAGCGTCATCTGAACTTTAAGCGAATTGTATAATCAGATTTAATGTTTGTACCATGTCTACTAGCGAGAATATAAGGACTATATAGTATATAGTCCGGTTTATATCACAGTGTTACAGGAATTCATCGGCTTATAAGTTTTGCACTCTGTTGAATGAAGTAGATAAGTTGAACCGGAACTCCGAGGCCCTCGTCAATAAGTATAGTACCTACTTTTTAAAAACGTGCTGCCTTTGACATATATTGTGTTACCAATGCTGCTGCCACCTTTGGTCGATCTGCTCCAGAAGAGGCACCTTTCATTTCAGTCAAGAATGGTGCACGCCCAGTCAAAATTATATAATTCATACCGATCACGACGCATATCGGTTACCAGGTCCTGGCGAAAGACAATGATAACGTTTACGAAACTAGTTCATAGGCGAATCAATAGTAAATGGTCAGCTGCAATATTTTTTGTGGAAGAGTTCGCCCGAAGAGGAAATTTTCGTATGTCAGATTGTCATCGTGACATCACAGCAGCCTTGTTATGGCACTGGATAGGTAATGATATAATGTTCATGTTTAATCACACACACACATATATATATATATATATATATATATATATATATATATATATATATATTATATATGTATATATATAATATATATATGTGTGTGTATATTGGCGTGCCCGTCTCTTGCACTTACATAGTTATACATTACTTAAATATTCAAGCATTACTGAAGTTAGGGCTTGCAGATTAACCGTTCGACGACATTTATCAACTACCACCTTTGATGTGTACCTCTGGGCAGGGAAGAACATTACACCTGCCTCTTCATGAGAGGCATCACTTGGCAATCACCCGTACAGGTCATTGACTCTTGTTTCTTGGGTTGAGCCCAGTTATCTTTGGCATCAACATAAAAACGGGTAACAGCCTGTGATGAGGCAACAAACGGCATTAGCAAAGTACTCCTGTTATACACGCCGGTACAAATAACCTTGTAATCACCAGGTCCGAGGAACTTTTGTCGAAGTACAGGCAAATTAATTATTCAAGAGTATAAAGCTGAATCACGAAATATCAACTTTCAGGCGTTTTCCTCAACCAGTGCGCCGATGACTATCTTATATTTGGAAGAAAACACTATGTTTGGAAAAGAGCGTCGACTTTATAAACCTCTGGTAAGATTTCTATCGAAAACCATTCCTTTTCAAGTATCACGACATGCAACGGAATTGGGCTGGGTTATCACAGTTTAGCAGAAAGTTAAGCACGGTAGTTACTAAAAAAACCAATGGGTCTTCGGTGAGAAATATAGTAAAAACTATTATGTCCAATGCGTGCATCATCCAAAATACATTTTCAGATCTCTAAACCCTTGATGCTACCAAATATTATCATTTTTTTAGTGTATCCAAATCTTGGCTGAACATTACATATATACACTTTTTGGCCGAATATAATCTATCCTGTTACTTAATTAATGTTTAGTAGCGAAATGACGAATTGAACATGCCGAGGAGTATTACTCTACGTAAAAGCTAGTCTTCATCCAACATTCATAGAATACGAGAAAACATATGATGTGGATTCTTTAATTTTGCAGCTCAAGATCTGTTCGAAAAATATCCAAATCGGACTCATTTATAGAACCCCAGCTCACATTTTTAAAGCTCATAGCAAAGTATACTACCAGATAGTTGAGATGAGTAATACGTTCAATTGAGTCATCTATGGTTGTTTCAATCTAGTCGTAACGTATTGGTTGAATGTGCTATACTCTCACTTGGATCACGACTTATATAGCATGTTCACAAACCCACGAGAGATGATAACATATTAGACCTTGCATTTTCAACAAATTCTGATTTAGTTAAGAATGTGAATAATGGCCCTGAAGTTGGCCTTAACAACTATAGAACCGCGTCTTTAAATATATATCTCAAAGTCTACAGAGAAAACTTTGCGATGAACACATTTTCCTTTATAGACAAGCCAACTTTAAACAACGGAGGTTGATTATATTAGAAACAGTTTAAAACATATATTATGGTAAATTGAATATAGACGTATTATTGAGGATATTTTCTAATATCTATATTAGAGATGTGAATTTCTCGATTCCAGTTTGTAAAATACTCACGTAATAATATCAATAAAACCAAGTTGTGGAACCGTTAATGTGTATTAGGATTACCAAAAAATGGGCATATCATAAATGATACATATGGCAAAACAATAGCGATACAAATTAGTTGATTACGGCGCGATACAGAAAAATTGCTTAAAGTAGAGGTGGAAAAATTTCAAATTTATATTGTACCAGCCGAAAAGCCGCCCACCGGGCGGACTTTTTGGCTAGCTCCTGCGGAGGGCTTTTGGTGGGCCTTCGGCCCACCAAGTACCACCCAGGAAGTAGGCTAGTGAAGTAATAGGACTGAAGTAATAGGACAGAAGTAACTCTGAAGTAATAGGAAGTAGGCTAGTGAAGTAGTAGGACTGAAGTAATAGGAAGTAGCCAGTGAAGTAATAGGACTGAAGTAATAGGACAGAAGTAACTCTGAAGTAATAGGAAGTAGGCTAGTGAAGTAATAGGACTGAAGTAATAGGACAGAAGTAACTCTGAAGTAATAGGAAGTAGGCTAGCGAAGTAATAGGACTGAAGTAATAGGACTGAAGTAATAGGACTGAAGTAATAGGACTGAAGTAATAGGACTGAAGTAAAAGAAACCGTCCGTCAGTCGTGCGTTCGTTTCGACATCTTTCTTTGTTCATGCAAAATATCTCGCGTAAATTTTTTTTCTTCTTCACAATTCTCGCTCATAATAAAAATGTATTATTTTTAAAGTGATCGGATTATCCCCAAAGTGGCCTTAAGACCTTCCCCTGGTCGACTTGCTTCGAAACCTGTGCCATATGATGGGATTGCACCACTGGGGGCGGAACCTATAGCGGACACACACACAGACACACACACACGCACACACTTTCGATTATATTATTATAGAAGTATCAATCGAATCCAAAAGATTTTTCCAGTTACGTGCTTACAAAAAAGAAAGAAATTATCACAGCTAATATACTTAGTTCCACTTGTTACTAATTTTTTTTCTACGTTGGAGTCTATTGTACCTGTATATTTTTTTCTTCCTTCGTTAGGGTTTTCTTTTCTTTCCTTAAGGCTCATGTAGTTGAACCTGCATATTCTTGCATATCCTGCATATCCAGCAGTGTTGTAGTCAAGACCAGACCCACTGAGACCAAGACCAAGACCAAGACCAGACCCTTCGAGACCAAGACCAATACCAGACCTTCCGAGATCAAGACCAGCCCTCCGAGACCAAGACCAAGACCCTCCGAGACCAAGACCAAGACCAGACCCTCCGAAACAGACCAAGACCAAGAACAGGCATATACATTTTTTGTTTTTAAATATGACTATTATCTGAATGTTTTTGGTCTGTACTGCGCAAATACCAAATTGTATTGTCCTGTCCTGTTTGTAAGGAATGGGTTTTATTTTTTTTTCTCATACATGTACCTTTGAACATAACGGACCTAATTAAATTATCCATATAGTCTTAGGGATCAAATACAAAAATAATAAAAATTATGAACCAAACTGTTATATGCTCAACCTTTGTCATGCAGTTAATACCCTATACATGTGATGGGAATTAGCTGCTGTAAAAAGAAAAAGAAAGAAGGTAAATAGGAAAAGTAAATTCAAACAAATACAGTTTACTACTAGTTACATTTTGCAAATTTTCTTACATTTTACAGATTACTCGGTCGTTGACTCGTTACATTTTGCAATACGTGATTAGAGCGGAAACTAAGCGAGACTAGTCCAGTACACCTCACTGTCCGACGTCCTATGTCCCTGCCAGACAGAGTTGCCAGGTCCTGCCAATTGTTGTATTTCTTGCCAGAAATGACTCAACAAATACTGGAATTTGCCAGAAATATTCGTCAATTGAATTTCATTTTCTTATGATGAAATATTGAAAATGCCAAAAAAGTAAATTGTAAATGCCAGAAGTATATTTTGTGGTTTGTGCACCTGGCAACCTTGCTGCCAGATGTGTTCGATGTAACGACTAACGAGCTCTGGTAGAAGGGGGTTAAGGGTAACGTATAAGGGAGGAAATATATTTACAAAATTTAATATATGTGAACAACTGAGCATCTACGTCAAATATTTCTGCTTACATTGCTTCGTTGGCATGAAGAAACAAACATAGGAAAATAGCAATTTTTGTGGTTACGTTTTCCAAGTGAGCTAGCTAAACCTGTGGTGTACGTGTACGAAAGGTTCGGGGACTGCAGAGGCCTACACATATATGAAGCACACGGAGGTGAACAGAGCTGCAAACATGCGTGGGTGCAAACGGAGATTATCACTGCGAGAATGGCCACGTCATGAATGTTCTCTCGACTCGCACGCACTCTATCAGCGCTCGCAGGGCTCATGCATCATCTACGTAGAGCTAGTCAGGCAGTATCTATAGACAGTACAACGCTGTATGGCGCGCCGTGAACCGAAACAGCCATGATTTTTCTCCGTGTATGATAATAAATTCCGACATTCCCCACGTCACGATGGGCATGGATAGGCAGGATTTTTAACCCTGGTCTCGACCTGGTCTCGAGCCAAACTCCGAGACCAGAAGCTTCGAGACCAAGATCAAGAACAAGACCACATCAAACGAGACCAAGACCAAGACCACATTAAACTGGTCTCGAGACCTGTCTCGAGACCAAGACCAGTCTCGAGACCTACAACATTGATATCCAGAGTTCGATCCCCGAAGAAACCCAAAACCTTTCTGCACCGTCGAGTGGCCTAAGAACACCCACATGCCCTGCCCATCAACTCTACCTTCGATTGCGAGTGCATCGGAGGACACGGGGGGGGGGGGGGGGATGGCATGAGCCTCTAATCACAGGCGTCACTATAAGAATCCTGCCTGCGCCACCAAGGGCGAGGACCAACCATCACAGCCCTCAAGTGAACCTCCAGAGTCTACCATCCGAGCCCTGGGTCACCACTGCCTACAGGCGCTATAGGCACATATGTAACAAAAAAAACAAAAAAATCTTGAGGGCTGTGATGGTTGGTTGGCCTTCTCCCTTTGCTTTGAAAACGTTAAACATGGTAATAATTGAATCGAGATTACTGAAGTAATAAATGATTGCTCTGCATCTATTTTCACAGTAAAATATACAAATGTAATACACTAGGTGGGCTGCATCAGAGTAACGTAACTCCATTGAAGAATTGCAACCTGCAATCGAAGGTGAGTGAAGTAGCATATGAGTCCTCGGCCACTCGATGATGGAAAAAAAAATTGCACCTGGGCGGGACTTGAACTCAGGACTTTGAGTTCAATACTTCCAAATTATACCTATCCGGCCACCTCGTTAACAATTGTTGAAAGAGTTGCCCCCGACGGGAGTCGAACTCACCATTTCCATACAGTATGATAACCACTCGGGCACCGCCCCCCCAATCATTATGTCCTTCACACCATTTTCAATGCAATAGTGCGTCATGGGGCTATATGCAGGAATGCTCGTCAAATCCCGGCAGGTGGAGATTCCCCACAGTCGTATCTTCACCGGTGGGATCTTCAAGAAATGCCCGACCGGTGGATATTTGACAGTCGTACCAACACAAGCGGTAGCTGCAAAAGCAGGCGTACCAACACAAGCGAGTCCAAGGCGGCATCAGTATTTTGACTGTTTTACACCTATCTAATTCCTTTTACTAGCCTAATTTATCATTTCTGCCATTAAAATAATAGCTTAGTTAGTAGTGTTCGCCATTTGTCTGAGGCGTTGGTGTAGAAAAAATGGGCCCGAGTGATGCGTGCGATTACATTTGAAAGGCCCGCCACCACTGCTCCACACAATGGCTGACCTCCCACCTCCACCGCCGCCCGGCTTCCTGACAAGTTTACACACCTATATAAGGCCTCCTGGACCTGATTTCACCTTAATTATGACACGTGTGCATTCACAAGGTATGCATGTTACTCTCGGTTGTGTTGAAAACTCACCTGTAATGGTCTGGCAAGAAATAGAATGGAATAAGTGCACAGCGGGATGGAGGTGGGATGTGCAAGCCACTGCATGGTGAACGCAGTCAGCTGACTCAAACCTCCACTCGTTGCGTTGTCCTTGCTTATCGCGCCCCGATGCAACGGGTCGACAAAATTTCTTGCATATATGCCATAGTCTTGATTATTGAGTTGTTATGGGCGATATACGAAAGAAATTAGATATACAAGCTGAAGAGAGTACAAATAAAAGTTACTATAAGGATTCCGTGCCTGCGAAAAATTAATATACAAATAGCGGCTGAGGGAACGTGTTCAGTTTGTTAAAACATAGATTAAAATGAGACTTAATAGAGCTGTTTAAAATGTTTTATGACTTCGATAATGTTAACATAAGCGACTCTATAAATATTGATTGGACAACCATGACTCGTAGTAATGGATACAAAATCATTGGTACATGATTTCGGTCACATAAAGCGAAAAAAAAAGTTTTTGAAAGGTGTTGTTAATATTTTTATTCTTTTCCAACGCAAGTAGTTAATAGTAATATGGTTATGGTGTTTCGAAAATAAAATAGATACATATTTAGCATCAGCTGAGATTTCAGCTCCCTACCTCGATTACTTTGAACGTACGATTTTTTTCCCCTCGCTTTTGCTTAGAGTATGTCTCCTTCAATCCTTCCTATCAAATTCCATGGCATGTTTTTAATAATGCATAGTTATTTTCTCACTTTTTTCCTACCGTTTTCGGCCAATGGGAGTTGAATATATTATTTTGCTTTTAACTTGTAGAAAGTGTAGTGGTATAAATTAGTCAAATAGGCAGCCAGCCCTTTTCGGTCCAGTTGGACTGTTGATGTATGTTCTTCCTTTGCATTCCTTTGTGTTTCATCCTTTCATCTGTCTCCTCCTTCAATTCATTTTCTTTCTTTCATTGATCTTTCCTTTTCTCCTTCCTTCTCTCCCTCCTTTCCTCCATTTTTCTTTCCAACCTTCATTCTTTCTTTCCTCACTCCCTCCCTTCTTCCCTCCTTTCTTCCCTCCCTTCCTTCCTATTTTTCTTCTTTCCTTCCTTCCTTTCCTCTCCTTTCCCGTACGTGAATTCGTGCACATATTTACGCAGCTTCACTGTTCATGTCACTGTTCTTTTGCATCTGCTTTTATGTTTTTTCATGTGTTTTTCAACCTCTTTTCTTATTTTTTTTCTCTCTTACTCTCTTTAATCTTTGTCTCGATTTGTTCTTTTCTCTACCCTCTTCTCTCTGTCTTCTCTTATTTTCTTCTCCTCTCCTCCTCTCTCTTCCCGTCTGTCTCTCTCTCTTCTTTCCTCCTTCTCTCTCTCTCTCTTTCTCTTCTCTCTTCTTCCTCTCTCTCTTCTCTTCTCTCTCTCCCCTCATCTCGTCTTCCTCTCTTCTTCTCTCTTCTTCTTCTCTTCTCTCTCTCCTCTCTCTCTCTCTCTCTCTCTCTCTCTCTCTCTCCCCTCTCTCTCTCTCTCTCTCTCTCTCTCTCTCTCTCTCTCTCTCTCTCTCTTCTCTCTCTCTCTCTCTCTCTCTCTCTCTCTCTCTCTCCCTCTCTCTCTCTCTCTCTCTCTCTCTCTCTCTCTCTCTCTCTCTCTCTCTCTCTCTCTCTCTTTTCTCTCTCTCTCTCTCTCTCTTCTCTCTCTCTCTCTCTCTCTCTCTCTCTCTCTCTCTCTCTCTCTCTCTCTCTCTCCTCCTCTCTCTTCTTTTCTCTCTCTCTCTCTCTCTCCTCTCTCTCTCTTCTCTCCTCTCTCTCCTCTCTCTCTCTCTCTCTCTCTCTCTCTCTCTCTCTCTCTCTCTCTCTCTTCCGAATATACTGTCAGAAAAATGATGGCTTGATAGAGCAAGTAGGAGGCAGGTAACTCACAAAAAAGTTATTAATGCTACTTTGACGAGTCGCTATATAAAAACGTTGATTAAGGAAAGTTTGAGGCATAATAATTCATAACTAAATTAGAGTGAATAATTTTCAGACGCATATTCATAAAAAAGCGAACCAGATACAAAAGGATAAGGAATTGAAGGTTAACAGTGAAAAGAGAGGCTTGTAAGAGCAAGTATGTAGATGGCAGATGGGGCTTGAAGATATAGAGAAAAAGGAGAGTATGGTTTTAATAGGTGTCTGAGTGACCAAGGTGGTTAAATGGATGAGGAATTGATAGAAATGAGTCAAAATATAACTTTGAAGGTTGGTGGATAAAGTATAATGGAAGAAGGAAGGGTAGGAGGGGGGAGAGGGGAAATGAAGAAGTGTTAGGCAGTTGTAGTGAAGCACCTTAATGAATTTCGCTTTCATTGTGTACTTCTATGAAAAAAAGTAAAATGATACTTAACTAAATACAGTGTATGCCATGATGTCCGAGAGAGAAAGTCAGTCCACGGCTCCTCAAACACTGCGCCAAGGAGCTGTCAGGCCCTCTTTACACTGTCTTCAAGTCATGCCTGAGGGAAAACAAGTGGCCCTCAAAATGGAAGTAGGCGCGTGTGGTTTCGGTCCACAAAAAAAACCTCGAGGTCAGAGCCCAGCAGTTACAGGCCCATCTCTTTACTCTGCGGTGGGCAAGGTGCTGGAACAAATAGTGGCTGTAGTAATCTGTCAACACTTGAGTGAGAACAATCTCCTCTCAGACAGACAGTTTGGCTTCAGGCCCGGCCGCTCCACTACAGACCTCCTTATGCTTCTCTCCAAAGACTGGCAGGACGCAGATGAAAAGATGAAGGCATGGATACACTTGTGGTGGCCCTGGATATTGCTGGAGCCTTTGATAGGGTCTGGCACGTGGGGCTTATTGAAAAGCTTCGCACCAAAGGTATACAGGGTGACCTTCTACTGCTGCTCAAGGATTACCTCCAGGGAAGGACCCTTCAGGTGGTGATCAACGGGCAGTCATCACGGCCTTCCCCCATACAAGACTCAGTTCCACAGGGTTCCGTGGTGGGCCCAATCCTGTAGTACATATACATCGATTACCTCCTTAAGCAGCTACCAACAGTGGCAGCATATGCTGACGACTGCACACTTTCCCACTCCTACTGCGACCCGACGGCCAGCGCGCCGTCAGTGAGCTGAACAGGCAGGTCGACTGGTGGAGGAGTGGGGAGAGTCGTGGCAATTCGGTTTTGCTTCGGAGAAGACACAAGCGATGGTCATCTCACGGTCCCCAGATGCCTCTCAAGCCGTCTCAGGACGATTGTGTTTTGGAGACAAGACACTGCCGCTCTAGGATCACATTGAAATTCTGGGAGTGTCTGTGGACCGTGGCCTGCGCTTCGATCACCACGTTGCTGCTGCTGTCCACCAGGTCTCTCTGCCCGTGTCTGTCCTGCGGAGGGTGGCGGGAAGCCTCGACTCACGAGGCATCCTCACATTGTACAAGGCCCAGATACGGCCGTGTATAGAGTATGGTGCCTTGTCATGGATGTCGAGTGCAGCCACCCACTTGCAGAGTTTGGATGCAGTATAGCGACGTGCCTTTCGATTGGTGGGGATAGAGGAGGACCAACAGCCGTCTCCTGGCTGACATCGCAGGAGCACCGCCGGGACGAGTCAGCGCTGGTGGTGTGTCACAAAGTTTAGGTGCAGGAGGTACCTCACCTCAGCTCGCTCAGGCTTCCTCCACATGCTGTCCAGAGATGGTCGAGGACTACACCCTTGAGTGACGTGCTTGTGAAGGTGCAGCGATCACACCTGAGGCAGCACCAGCGCACCTACACAGCCAGGACATCGCTGTTGTGGAACATGTACACAACAGCAACACCTGACGTACAGAACATGTCCACAGACACCACACACCAAGTGAAATTGGCTGCCCACAGGTGGCGTTAAACTCAAACTTCCCCGCTAGTGATGTGCTGATTAAGCTGACACTTAAGAATATTTACACATTGTAAATTTATTATGAAATATTCCCTGCATATATTGTATATTTTGGATATTATGATCTTATTGTATATCTCTTTTTATGTATAGGCTTTTAGAATAGTTGCACATATATCGTGTAACTTTAAGCTTTATTGTAATTTTTGTTTAAATAAAAAAAGAAAAAAGAAGAGAGAGAGAGAGAGAGAGAGAGAGAGAGAGAGAGAGAGAGAGAGAGAGAGAGAGAGAGAGAGAGAGAGAGAGAGAGAGAGAGAGAGAGAGAGAGAGAGAGAGAGAGAGAGAGAGAGAGAGAGAGCATATAGGCATAAGTGATCAAGGATATTATAATATAGTGCGTCAGTTAGCCCAAGGACACGGGACAGCTAGCATATGTAATAAGACACAACAAATTCCGCACCGCACGATTTGCACTCCCTGCTATTATGAGTGGCGCTGGTAGATTCTAACTCCTGAATCTGGCGCATCTAGATATCAGAATGTCAAACGCCCTGCAGTGGTAGCGTGCTTGTGGCTCGTTTATGGTGTCTATTGGCGGCTTGAAGATAATGGCGTTCCCAAGTTGCGTCTTCCATGGCCATTACTTTTTCCTTGTCCCCAGCGTCGTTACAGCTTGGGAGAGGAGCGGCTGTAATCGAGCGGAAGGTAGGGAAGTGAGGTGATGCAATATTTTGTGGGCTGGCTTATAGGGTGTTGGGTGCGTGGGAAGCAACACATGTATAGAAATGCAAGAAATATTGAGTTGTTATTGAAGTCCTCTATTATATTGACACAGAGAGTGAGAGAGAGAGAGAGAGAGAGAGAGAGAGAGAGAGAGAGAGAGAGAGAGAGAGAGAGAGAGAGAGAGAGAGAGAGAGAGAGAGAGAGAGAGAGAGAGAGAGAGAGAGAAGAGAGAGAGAGAGAGAGAGAGAGAGAGAGAGAGAGAGAGAGAGAGAGAGAGCAGAGCAGAAAAAAGGTATATGTGTGTGTGTGTGTGTGTGTGTGTGTGTGTGTGTGTGTGCGTGTGCGTTTGTGCGTGCGTTTGCGGATATATTTGTATTATGTGTGTTGCAAGAGCAGTGTCAATAGGATTTTGGAGTGGCTTGGGTTGGGTGGCAGTCAAAGAGGTAGGTGGCAGCACATGGAACAGAGAACGGTGTGTGCAGCTCGCGTGAGGCGTCGAAGTGTTGTCTGGAGTCTTGAGGTGTATTGCCCTCTGTTGTAACCCCATGGCAGTCTTCCCGGCAGGCGAAATTGCTCCATTTGTGTAATGAACGGTGGAATGGCGCAGAAACATTGCCTTGGGAGTTAATGGGATATGTTGGCATGAAGAGGAACGTCATGTGGAAAGGGGCAACATCACCACATGGAAGGGAGAGGTCAAGGGGTACTTATAATGTATTGTGGTGTAGGTAGAAGCCTTAAACGTGGGAAAAAAACTCATTGACACATTAGATGTGGTGCATCAGGTGTCATGGAACAAGATGTTTCTATTTTATTTAGTCTTCATGCTTTAAACCGAATTTTGGAACCATGGCTATATATGATTAAAAAAAAAAAAATTTACCCATATATTTGATGGTGAACTATCTAAAATACTAACTAGCGCTTCATGTCCTGGTTGAACGCCGACGTGATTTTCGACAGGGGATGCTTGCAGCCTATGTTGATCTCAAGAAGGCGTTTGACTTAGTGCATCGTGAGTCACTCTGGGATCTTTGCGGGATTCCTGCAAGGATTATTGGTTTGATGACTGGTCTGTACTCTGGGACTGATAGTGCTGTGTAGTGTGGGGGAGGTGTATCCAGCTTCTTTCCTGATAATACAGGAGGGAGGCAAGAGTGCGTCCTTGCCCCATCACTTTTCAATACATGTATGGACTGGGTATTGGGCAAAGTTGTAGATCAAAGTGATTGTGGAGCATCCCTCGGCAACACCAAGATCACTGATTTTGTTTTTGCCGATGATGCAGTAATCTTTGCTGAGTCACTGGAGGTCCTGGTGATGGCTCTCATTGCGCTGCACGATGAGTCAAATTTTTTGGGACTTGAGGTCTCCTGGCACAAGACCAAGTTCCAGGTGCTTGGAAGCTTACTAGATGAAACAGTGCGGTCTGTTCATGCCGCGTCGAGGATAATGAGATGTTGGAAACTTTTACATACCTTGGTAGCGCAGTCCAGAATGACATCAGATCACTTCAACAAGTCTTACGGCGGATTGGCATAGCCCACGGTGTTATGGACTCGCTCAGCACGAGTATTTGGGCTTATCGGTACCTGTGCAGAGGGAAAAAGATTCGGATATTCAAGTCGCTTGTGAATCATGTCCTACTCTTTGGATGTGAGACATGGACACTAAGTAACGACTTGAAGAGGAGAATCAATGCTTTTGGTAATAAGTGTCTTCGCAGAATCAAGGGGTATCACTGGGATGATTAAGTGTGAAATCAGCGATTGCACCGTGAGACTGAATCAAGGCCTATTACCTGCATAGTTCGTCAGCGCCAACTTCGGTTATATGGGCATGTGGCACGCTACCCTGAAACCAATCCTTCCCACTGGGTTGTATAGGTACGAGACAATGCGGCATGGAGGAGGCCAAGGGGGCGCCCACAATGCTCGTGGCTGGGGCAAGTTAATGTTTCTTGTCAAAAGTTGCTTGGTATGGGATTGGAGTCTGCATGGGAACTCGCGCGTGGTGATCCCCGGGAATGGCGTCGTATGGTGGGCGAGGCGACGCATCCCCCGGCGTATGCCCCAATGATTGATTGACTCGGTAAGACGAAGTGATCATAGTTCTTAGTTAGACTACGAGTGTCTAATTTAATCTAATGAAGCTTACCTCGCGTATTACTCTGATGAGGTCTAATTCTAACCAATCTTATGAGTTTTATGGTCACTGTTAGTTGCTTAATTCATACTAAATGTCAAGCCCCTCAGTATCATAAAATTTCAACAAACATATATTTTTTTGGGTATCGTTTTTTTTTGACGTTCTGCAATGTTGAAAACGAAACAACGTGCCACGATTTTTTTTTTTTTGGTGACCCTTAGACATAGAGACTGAATCATCATTCAACCCTAGAAAGAAAAAAAGTGCTTTATGTTTCCTGCGAGAAATACCTTCCCATTCCCTGCCTTATCCCAGCAAGCCGGTGGATCAGCGACTATGGTGGGTTTGACGGCATTAAACTTAACCAAATTAACCAATTTATCTTTACCAAGAGGTGATGATCAATGTGACAATCAAAGGTTATTACACCATTCGACCATAATTACACCAACACGAGCAAACACTGACAGTGGACTGGTGAAGAAAATATATTAATAAAACACAGTTAGTTCTTGAAACAAATTCATGAGTCGCAGGGTGGAAAACATTATTAACCAAGTTATTGATAGAGGCAGCCGTCCATCCGGCAAATGTCTCAGGACGAGATACTGCTAAGGTAACACTCAGGTAGGGTTGTGCGGTATCAAGAAAATACCGGTATTGCCGATTCCGGTTTGCGGGAGTAATACCGGTACGTCCTCACACCGGTATAAGTTACGATACCGGTATACCGATACCGTACATGAATACCAGTATTACCGGTATCGGTATTTGTTTTTTTCGTGTTTTTTTTTTACTTGTCCATTCTCAGACAACTATTAAAAATATAACCTCTACAGCATCGCCCCCCCCCCCCCTTATATAAAGTTTCCTATAGCGTCGGCCATTTCTTTTTTTACAATTATTAACCCCTACCGTACAGCATAGGTAAAGGTAAGGTAAAGATGAGAGCATACGCTTAGCTGCGCGTGGTATGCGGTGCTCATCTCCGTGGCATTAGCCCTTAGAGCCTGTGGTGGGTGAGAACCCGTTATCCCGGGACACAGGGCTAGTGTGACTCCCGGGTTACCACAGACCACAGTACAGCATAGACCCCCCTAAAATAAAGTTTCCTGTGGCGTCGGCCATTGACAGATTTAAGAGGAGACCGAGTAAAGTATGGCCTAGGCCCCGCACCCCAGAGGAAAAAATATGTTTTCAATGAAAATCTGAATGCTGGACATTTCTTATTTGCTCGAACACTGTTACATTGCATGTACCATAATATGCCACAAATTAGTACCAATATAATGTAAAATATGGGTGGAAAAAGTTTCAATTAAACTAATATGAAATCTGAACCACATTTGGTAAAATTCTAGAGTCCTTTCCCGCCCTTATTAGTGGTTTTATTTTCTCCAGACCTTCACAAATCCCTTCAGATACCTCTAACACGTAATAATAAAGTGGGGGAGAGATAAAACAATTAAAATAAATTACTAACCTAACGTAACCTAACCTAACCTGGTAAAATTATAGTCCTTTCCCACTCTTATATCTCGTTAGGAGGTTATTGGTTAGGTTGTAGTGAGGTTATGTTAGAAATTTTATTTTGGGGTCCAGGGCGGGGGTAATATAGGGGGGAGGGGCGTTGAAGGGGGCATCTCTCCCCCACTTTATAATTACGTTTTAAAGGTATCTGAAGGGATCTGTGAAGGTCTGGAGATAAAAGAAACTAATAAGGGCTGGAAAGGACTCTAGAATTTTACCCCACATTTCATTCAGGGCCCCGCACTCCCACGTACCGGCCTATATAGGGCCTCGCACACCATAAATCCGCCCCTGGCGTCGGCCATTTCTTTTTTTTACAATTCGTAACCCCTACCGTACAGCATAGACCCCCCCTAACATAAAGTTTTATGTGGCGTAGGCCATTTTTTTTTTTTTCACAATTCTTAACCCCTACCGTACAGCATAGACCCCCCCTAAAATAAAATGTTATTTGGCGTAGGCCATTTCTTTTTCTGCATCAGTAATCTAATATACTATAGGAGTAGCCGTGTGTATGTGTGTGTGTGTGTGTATGTATATGTGGTGTGTGTGTGTGTGTGTGTGTGTGTGTGTGTGTGTGTGTGTGTGTGTGTGTGTGTGTGTGTGTGTGTGTATGTGTGTGTGTGTGTGTGTGTGTGTGTGTGTGTGTGTGTTTTGGGTAGCCGAAACTGTAAATTCAATTTTGATGAGAGTAGGCTCAAAAAATCGCAAATAAATCGTAGGTGGTAAGTGGCTTGGTCCCATGTCGATTGAATAATTTTGAAGGGGGGTTTTGGGCTAAAAACAGTTTAGGAGTATTAGATTCCAGGAAAAACTCTGCGATAACGTCTTGCCGTATTCCACAAACTCAGTAGACTCATAGACTTTTGTGTGCGTGTGTGAGTGTGAGTGTGTTGGAATCACACGGAACACAAAGGGTTGGAATCACACGGAACACGACGGGTTGGAATCACACGGAACACAAAGGGTTGGAATCACACGGAACACAAAGGGTTGGAATCACACGGAACACAAAGGGTTGGAATCACACGGAACACAAAGGGTTGGAATCACACGGAATACAAAGGGTTGGAATCACACGGAACGTGGTCTACTCCGAGGCAGTTTGACCAGTGACTAACGACAGCAACAACACGATTTGAGTTTGCAATCACATGTTGTCTAATATATACTACTACTACTACAAACATCAATACGTGGGTCCGAAGGGCCCACAAGCACTTGTTAGTATGTATAATGTAGCCTCTAAATAAGGAAAATAACAATAATTTGATTCAAATTTCCTTTTAACATTTATTTTTGGACAAAGAGTTCCTGAGATTCCTGAGAAACAGTATCGATAGATATATAGCCAGAGCTGGGCTGTATTTGAATACATTTGTGTATTAAGAAATCTATTCATAAATACATTAGTTTTCATGTATTTAAATACAGTAATTAAATACTTTAATGAGTATTTAAATACATTGTATTTATATACATATTATATAAAAATGTAAATAATTTTTTATTCTATTTATTTATTTTTTTAAGTTAATTTGGCCATAAACCCGCCCAACTATCTGGCAATCCTGATGTTACAGTGAACCAGTGTTTCCACTTTCAGGAAATTTCCTTATCTTAAGGAAATTTAGGCCTGAAAAGGAAACTTCTAAGGAAACGCAAAATCTAAGGAGATCCTAAGGAAATAAATAAAAAACTCAGACATTTCTAGAGATATGTAGATTAAGATTAAATAGCCATTTGAGATGATAATATTAACACATTTTATTTGCCTTTGACAAAATGACCAAAGAACAAATTCTCGGTCCTAATTTCTTATCATATTCATATCTATAGCATTTACCACACCAAGGATATTAGGAAATGGGGAGGAGGGAGGTGGAGCAAAGGTGGTGGGTTGCGACGGGCTGGTGTGAGCCGTGGGACAGGGGGGTAGAGCTCTAACGACAAGTTCAGTTCCTGTCCTGCTGTCTGATAAGCGTGTCTGGGATTCTGTTTTCATCAGTCACTAGTATTCGGTGCTTCCTCCAGCCATTTCTATACTGTATTTAGCTCCAAGAATTTCATATTGTTGAAAATGTGTGCAAACTTTTATGATAATAATGCAACTCTTAACATTATGTCAGGGAGTGGATTCCATAGTGTCGTAGATGATTTATAGAATTCTCAAAGGAATGCATACTTATATTGCAAATGGAAGAATGAGTTTGGAAATTTAGATTTCATTATTTTGTACTTCTAGATATTTTAGAATTAAATAAGTGAATACTTATATAAATGTTGATATGGAGACGGGGCCATACGAGCGTTGCTCTGGCCCTGTTAAAATACAACTAGATGAAGATGAATACACACAGTCAGTCACACACACACATATCTTTGAAATAATTATATTAATAATAAAATAATAATAATAATTTGGATCATAATAATAATAACAATAATGAAAATGATGATGCCATTATTAACCATAATAATAGTAGACTAAGACTAATAATAATAATAATAATAATAATAATAATAATAACAATAATGAAACTTTTATCTAGGCTAGATTTGTATAGTGACGCCTGTGTGATATGCAATGATCCGTTTTCTGTGATGGTCTTGCGGGGGGGGACTTCCCTCAGGGGTAGAGGGAGGAAGGGAGGTTGTCAGAGCGGCATTGTCAGCTGAGCTGTAATCGGCCAATGATAACACGAGCCTCAGATCTTGAGGCTCTGAGCCAATGAGTGTTACGCTACCATACGTGTCTCGGCAGTCCGGTCTGTTGCGAGAAATAAACACAATACCGAAATCCAATACCAACCAAATAATATACCGATACCGGTATACCGATGCACTACCAATACCGATACCAATCAATCATTGGGGGCATACGCCGAGGGGCGCGTCGCCTCGCCCACCCTACGACGCCACTCCCGGGGGTCACCACGCGCGAGTTCCCATGCAGGCTCCTTTCCCATACCAAGCAGCTCTCGACAAGAAACATCAACTTGCCCCAGCCATGAGCCTTGTGGGCGCCCCCTTGGCCTCCTCCACGCCGGATTGTCTCTTACCGATACCGGTTTACCGAAAACAAAAAATACCGGTAGTACCGGTAATACCGGTACTAAAATAACGGTATTTCGGTATACCGAAAACCGATGCACATCCCTAGGTAACAGTAACAAATAATAAATGATTTCGTTAATGTCCGAAAGAATAGCCAGTCGAAAGCGAGGCAGAGGAAACATGCTCTCTCTCTCTCTCTCTCTCTCTCTCTCTCTCTCTCTGTCTGTCTCTCTCTCTCTCTCTCTCTCTCTCTCTCTCTCTCTCTCTCTCTCTCTCTCTCTCTCTCTCTCTCTCTCTCTCTCTCTCTCTCTCTCTCTCTCTCTCTCTCTCTCTCTCTCTCTCTCTCTCCATGAAATGCTCAGGTTTGATTCCAGCTCACTGTCGAGTGCTTCGGGATATTTATTGCGATAGCTGCTTTCCTTTGCTTGAGATATTTATAGTGTGTGGCTAATGAAAGACTCACCAGTTACCATGACACTTTTGCACCTACATACCACTGACATGGAGCAATTTTGTCATGTTGACGTAAATACAGTATTTAAATGCAACACAAATAAGCACTAATTATATGAGTACTAGCCGCAAAGCCGCCCTCCGGGCGGACTTTTTGGCTAGCTACTGCGGAGGGCTATTGGTGGGCCTTAGGCCCACCACCTGTGTTTGGTGGGTCGAAGGCCCACCAAACACAGTCTCCCGGCTATCTGGAGACTCTCCAGATAGCCCCTTCTAACTTTCCTGAAATCATGGATGTAGAAATGTATGTATTAACGCCAACCCATTCACATCACCCCCAACCCATTCACTCACCCATTACCCATTACCCCCACCCATTCACTCACCCATTACCCATCACCCCCCACCCATTCACTCACCCATTACCCATCACCACACACCCATTCACTCACCCATTACCCATCACCCCCATCTATTCCCTCACCCATCACCCATCACCCCCCACCCATTCACTCACCCATCACCCCACACCCATTACCCATCACCCCACCCATTCACTATTCCATTACCCATCACCCTACATCAAGGTTTCCTCAATTCTCGCAACCCACTTTTTTTTCACAATTCTCGCTAATAGGCTACTAAAAAAAAAAAAAAAAGTGATCGGATCATCCCATAAGTGGGCTTAAAACCTTCCCCTGGTCAACCTGGTTCCAAAAATGTGCCATATGATAGGATTCCGCCACGGGGGGCGGAACCTATACCACACACACACACACACACACACACACACACACACACACACACACACACCACACACACACACACACACACACACACACACACACACACACACACACACACACACACACACACACAGACATACACACACACACACTTTCGCTTTTATTAATATAGATAACGGATAAATTAACAGAAATACGTAAACTAATAAAATAAAATCTTGTAGAGCAAAACGTGTTTCAATGGGTATTATTGGTTAAATAATTCCACCCCGAAATCAATCTATCAATCATTGGGGGCATACGCCGGAGGGCACGTCGCCTCGCCCACCCTACGGCACCACTCCCGAGGGTCACCATGCGCGAGCCCCCATGCAGGCTCCCTTCCCATACCAAGCAGCTCTCGACAAGAAACATCAACTTGCCCCAGCCACGAGCCTTGTGGGCGCCCCCTTGTTCTCCTCCACGCTGGATTGTCTTTTACAGATACAACCCGATGGGAAGGATCGGTATCAGGGTAGCGTGCCACATGCCCATATAGCCGAAGTTGGAGCTGATGGACTATGCAGGTAATAAGCCTCGATTCAATCTCACGGTGCAATCGCTAATTTGACACGTACTCATCCCAGCGATACCCCATGATTCTGCGAAGCCACTTATTACCATAGGCATCGATTCGCCTCTCAAAGTCGCTATTTAGTGTCCATGTCTCACAACCATAGAGTAAGACATGGATCACAAGCGATTTGAAGATTCGGATCTTTGTCCTTCTGCACAGGTACCGACAGCGCCAAATACTCGTGCTGAGCGAGTCCATAACACCGTGGGCTATGCAAATCCGCCGTAAGACTTCTTGACGCGACCCACTATCATCATGGACTGCGCTACCAAGGTATGTAAAACTTTCCAAAATCTCAATGTCGTCGCCGCACGCATGAACAGACTGTATTGTTTCATCTAGTAAGCCTCCAAACACCTGGACCTTGGTCTTGAGCCAGGAGACCTCAAGTCCCAAAGGCCTTGTCTACTCGTGCAGCGTCTCCGAACCATCACCAGGACCTCCAGCGACTCAGATAAGATTACTGTATCATCGACAAAAACAGGATCAGTGAAATTGGTGTTGCCAAGGGATGCTCTACAATCACTTTGTTCTACAACTTTACACAATACCCAGTACATATCTATATTGAAAAGTGATGGGGCTAGGACACACCCTTGCCTCACTCCTGTATTCACAGGAAAGGAGCTGGATACACCTCCCCACACTGCACAGCACTCTCAGTCCCATAGTACAGACAAGTCATCAAACCAATACTCCTTGCAGGAATCCTGTGATGTCACAGAAGATCCCAAAGTGACTCACGATGCACTGAATCAAACGGCTTCTTGAGATCAACATAGACTGCAAGCATCCCCTGTCGAAACGTCGGCGTTCCACAGCAGGGACACGAAGTGCTAGGATACGGTCCGTTGTTGACTTACGAGGTGCAAACCCAGACTGCTGAGGTCTCTAATGCTTCAGCAGATGACTGCGGATCCGTATCAGTAATAGATGTGAAGCACCTTGTCTAGCACGCTGAACAATGTATTACCGCGGTAATTGTTGCAGTCCTGACGGTCCCCTTCTCCTATCCACATAGAAATCCCAGCCCCCATTTCCAGTCAGGAGGAATGGTACCTGATTGTCACACGGCAGTCAGGACAGCATGCAACCCGCGGATCATGGCCTCATCCACCGCCTTGAGGAGCTCCGCACTGATATTACAAACACCAGCTGACTTTCCCCCCCTCAACTATGCTACAGCCTCTCTGACTTCGTCAAGAGAGGGTGCGGTTTCGTCAATGGGAGGATCGGCATCCACTGCCCGTAATCCAGTGGTGTGAAGCTGCTCAATTGGAGGGCCCACCGTGAACAACTGCCCAAAGTACTCAGCTCAACGAGCCATCTGCCCATCCATATCCAACACGAGGCGCCCATCTGCTTCTCGGATAGCACTCACCCAAGATGGAGACGTGGAACGGATTTTTTTCAGGGCTCGGTAGGCGGGTCAGAGGTCATTAGTGTTCAAATGGTCATCGACATCCTCAGCGGGACTACTGACATGCCTCTCCTTGTCTCTCTTCAGGAGGGTTCTAGTCCTGCGTGACAGAGCCCTGTGCTGGTCCTAGTTCCGACCAGGGGCCGGAAGTTCGAACGTTTGTAACGCGTCTCTAAGATCATCTTTGCACTTAGATTGATCTTGGAACGTTCGTAACGCGTTTAGAGGTATTTTCAAACGATCTTTGCGAACATCCATCCGCCATATTTGTTCGTTTTTCCACCGTAGTGCTAAGGTTGCTGAAGAGCACTCGCACACTGTTCGTAGGGTCGCATGATGAAGGTTTTTCTAATATGCAAGCCATATAAAGTTATGTTATTAGTTGTTTATTTCATGTTGAGTTGTTTATGGTTGGTCAGGACGCTGTAGGGGGAATGTGAATTAAAATAAATGGTGCAATGAATGGTATGCTGCCGAATGCCTATAGGTGACTGGAATGAGTGAAGTGCAAATATAAAAGAAATGTGTCTTGTGCTAGAAGTGTATAGAGAAGATGATATGGGAGAAGAAGATGCGGGAAGTGAAGGAGGAGAATAGGAGTCAAGGATGAGATGGAGAGAATGAGTCAAGTGAAGGATACAGATGGACTAGCAATACAGGGACTTTCGTACACAAGTTGTTTCGGACACAGGTTTTGTTAGTTGTTTCGTACACTGATTTTTAGTTTTTTCGTACATACCTGGTGTGTCGTTTCGTAACTCTTGTAACTCTAGTCCTCAAGTTAAACTCTGAGCTGAGTGTACGAAACGACTATAGTTTCATATAAACTACGAAACAACTTTTAGGTCTACGAATGATCGAATCTACTGGTGTACGAAACAACTTGTGTACGAACTGACTGCATCCTCCTCTCATCAATGCTACGAAGAGGCAAAGATAAGATAAGAGACATTCGAGCACCGGTGTACTAGTGCGTGGAATGCATGTATACTGTAGTTGGAAAAGTGAAATACATAAAGGTATAAGTGCAGTTTAGACCAATACAATACAACACAACCAATCGGTGATTTTAAGCATCCTGAATGTTTCGTTCTTATTATAAGGAGTATTTCTAACCCCCACAAAAGCTGTCGGAAATGAAAAAATAACTGGGATAACGGGGATCTGGGGGATCGAAACCCCCCCCCCCCCCCAGTGAGGTTACGTTACGTAATCAATGCCCGGGTTAGATTAATAACTAGCAGGGGGTCTTGGGGGGCGTAGCCCCCCCAGTTATGTCAGAAGAGTATTGGTCAAAAGGGAGTATTGGTTGAAACTGCATATTTACCTAAAAGTGTGTGTAGAGGATAAAGGAATGTGTGATTGGTGGGCAAGAATGTCTGAGAAGAGTACGTAGATATACATTTTAATGGTAGAGTATTGGTCAATAGGAAGTATTGGTTGAAACTGCATATTTACCTAAAAGAGTATGTAGAGGATAAAGGAATGTGTGATTGGTGGGCAAGGATGTCTGAGAAGAGTAGGTACACTTGAATGGTAGAGTATTGGTCAATAGGGAGTATTGGTTGAAACTGCATATTTACCTATAAGAGTATGTAGAGGATAAAGGAATGTGTGATTAGTGGGCAAGGATGTCTGAGAAGAGTAGGTACACTCTACTCCAACTCTAAGCGATGGTATGTGAATAAAGCGAAAGTATTGAATGAATGGTTCAATGATAGAAGCTGGGGTAAAGTAAAGATGGGAGCATACGCTAAGCTGCGCGTGGCATGCGGTGCTCATCTCCGTGGCATTAGCCCTTAGAGCCTGTGGTGGGTGAGAACCCGTTACCCCGGGACACAGGGCTAGTGTGACTCCCCCAGGGTTACCACAGTTACCTTCCCCAGGTTACCCCAGGTACCCATTTATCAACCCCGAAAGGAAGGAAGAACAGCTGGGTAGGCTGGTCACCGACTTGCCCTGGCCCGGGATCGAACCAGGGCCCGCAGATTCGTAGCCAGGCACGCTAGCCACTGCACCACGGAGGCGACTGGTAGTAGTGAGATGTTATTCTAGGCAAGTTCACGACCACTGAAATTGTGGGCTAAAAGCACATAAAAATCACTAGAATGCAGGCTTACATTTCAACCTAACCCATCTACTGTAATATGTCATATTGGTATTATTTCGGTGCTGAGCTGGGGGGGAATCACCCCCGCTCAATCACTAACCTAACCTAGACATATAGTCAACTGGCCAACCTAACCTAACCTAACTGTTCAGGCTATTAGTGGTATTTAATCCCTGAATTCAGAAACACGGTTAAAATAGGAACACTCGCCGACGAAAAAAATAGGAACGTCGGCGAGAATTCCTATCGGCGACAGTTCCAGGTATTGTCTAGTTACTTGGATAATGTATCCCATTAATAATACCCACCCTAAAATGGGTGGGTATTGGAATGGTAGTGGGCTTTCAAAAGTCCTAGGATTCTTACCTACATCATCGTGTAGATTTCTTCATTCTGAGTATTTTGAACCCCATTTCCCATGGTACAATTGAATAATAATGGCGTTTCATGTACGTACTACCGAAAATCTACCGTTATTTCAGCCATAAACGGTTAAGTTAGGTTAAATCAGATTAGGTTAGTTTAGGTTTGAGGTGGGGTTTGGTATAGTCGTCTAAGTTAGGTTAAATCAGACTAGATTAGGTTAGGTTAGAGGTGGGGTTTGGTTTAGTAACATAATATCAAGAAAAAATAAAATTATCAATATCAAGACCTATCAAGATATTATCAAGACCTTCACAAATCCCTTCAAATACCTCTAAAACGTAATTATAAAGTGGGAGAGTTACCCCCTTTAACATCCCCTTACCCCACCTAAAGTCCTAAATGACCCCCCAAAATAATACTAACCTAACCAGTTACCGGTCAATTCGCCCACAGGTCAATTTGCCCACAAGACATTTCGCCCACATTTAGGAGTCAATTCGCCCACAAGACATTTCGCCCACATGTAAGAGTCAATTCGCCCACATGTACGAGTCAATTCGGCGACAAGACATTTCGCCCACACAAGAGTCAATTTGCCCACTCTAAAGTTAATTCGCCCACACGATCCATGTCACGGAGTCATGTAACTTATATCTTCCTCAGGCAGAAATGGAATGAACCACCAGTAACCTTGGGCGAAATGACTCCATAGTGTGGGCGAATTGACCTATGGGCGAAATGACTCCATAGTGTGGGCGAATTGACCTGTGGGCGAAATGACTTCATAGTGTGGGCGAAATGACTCCATGGTGTGGCGAAATGGCATGTGGGCGAAATGACCGGATACCAACCTAACCTCATTATAACCTTATCTAACCCTACCAATTACCTCCTAGTGAGACCTAAGGGCAGGAAATAAATACAATTTTATCAGTTCATGTTATATTGAGGTTATAAGTTTGTAATTTGTTGTGTGGGGACGCGCCAGGAGGTTATTAGTGAGCATACGTCTGTACTCTTCAGTCTTCAGATATTTCTCTTGGGGAGGCATATGATATGTGTTTACATTCTAACTGCATTATGATTGGCTAACAATCTCAAAGGTTGATTAAATCTTTCCTCTGATTGGCCAAGCGACAGTCAGCTGAGTTCCATTCCTCGTGGTCGGAACGGAACGGAACGAGCTTGAAGATCGCATCATTGTGAGCTAAGAACATTCGGACGATCCTTTGAAAATACATTTTTGTAGTGTTCGTAGCCCATGATCTA
Organism: Chionoecetes opilio; assembly: GCA_016584305.1. Classification (NCBI taxonomy): domain Eukaryota; kingdom Metazoa; phylum Arthropoda; class Malacostraca; order Decapoda; family Majidae; genus Chionoecetes; species Chionoecetes opilio. The sequence continues at coordinate 415,586 of JACEEZ010004828.1, read as the reverse complement.
AGATGACCGCTATGAACATTTTAAGATGATCTTAGAGGCGGAAAGTTACAAACGTTCGAACATCCAGCCCCAGGCCTGGCAGCGCGATTCTTCTCGATATTCTCTCCGTCGAGACAAAACCACGCCTTGACCTCGGTCGCTCCCCAATACGAACACCCCTTGGCAGCCTGGAGAGTTTCATGTTTGGAGGTATCCCACTATCCCACAGTTATACAAGGTCCTCGAGGGCACCGAGCACATCAAACTGATTTGAGACTGCCACTGCATACTCATGGGCACATGTCAAGTCCTTCAACTTCTCAAGATGAAACACAGTATGGTTACCTCTTGAGATTCTTCTGGACTTGACATGAAGCTTAAGTGTAGCAACAACAAGTCTGTGATCAGCTGCAAATAACTCAGCAATCCGGTAAACCCTGCAGTTCTGGAGGGTCCTCCAACGAGTACCAATGAAATGAGCTCCCCTCCTATTGGCCGATGCTAGAAATCTCTTGGCTGCTAAGAAACCCCATATCCATTCGTTGAGCATACTCAAGGAACATGTATTTGCAACCTACAAAAATGGCATACGTTGTTTGCCACATATGTTTGCCATATATATCGTTACGCAGGGCACTCACCTTTCTTATCACACCATGGGCGCCTCACGTAAACACTTACTCCTGACGGAGGTTCGGCAGAAAGTACGGCGAGTAGCTTATATCACAGCTGATGGCACCTTTATCATACACCCGGAGGAAGGGACACTGAGCACACTGTATTACACTGTCTAATCTATTGGCGGAGGTCACAATACACTGTACTGATGATGGAGAGAGACTCACATGTTATACACTGTCTAATTGTTTGTTTCACACACTAGAGCCTACGCGAGATTGCACACACACACGGGTACTGACTTAATGCGAGGCGCTGACGCTCTCCTTAATCCAATGGGCAGATCACAAAGGCAGCCGCGTGGTGTAATAATCCCTTGTCCCCTCCACGGACAACACCGGCTCCCTCGCTCCCAAGACCACCTTCCTCCCTCGTACCTCTCACCGCTCTCTCTCCCGTCTCCCGCACCACCGCGCTCACCCCTGGTGCTCCTTGGTGCCCCCAGGGCCGACACCGCAGACTCTAACCTTCAACCATTCGTCACCCTCCCCACACATACTTTCAAGCACACCACATCAGTCTCATCTGAACAACATACACACCTATGGTATCCCTCATACACAAAATTACCTCCAAACACATTCATACAGTTCACACAAACCGACTACCCATTAACACAGCTGATAACTCCTGGGATGAGGCTCGTGTAGCCCCAACGGCCCCACACGGCCGCCACTACACCCCTTAACCTCACATACACACATACATACGGGCACTGCTTACCCCAACACACACCACGACAAATACACACAGACAGACGGACATTTCTCTGCGGGTGTAACAATATATATATATATATTATAATATATATATATATATATATATATATAATATATATATATATATATAGTGTATATATATATATGCATATCTATCTATCTATCTATCTATCTAACTATCTATCTATCTATCTATCTATCTATCTATCTATATTTTGCAACTCTTCACGAAAAAAGCCCCCTTCCTTGGCCCTAGTAGTCTAATGTACCAGCAGATTGATGGTATAGCGATGGGCAGCCCTCTCGGAGTCCTGTTCGCCAATCAAACGAATCAAGACTCTTAGCTTCCAACCGCCCCTCGCTCTACTGCCGTTACGTTGATGATATTTTCGTTCGAGTTAAGGACCTCCAAGAGCTGCAGGACCTCAGACATTTTACCTCACGACGTTTTATCGCCGAATCCGACCTTAATTTCACTTTTGAGGAAGCCACCAACGGACGTCTCCCTTTCCTGGATGTACTCGTTAGTACAGAGACAGCAGGATTTAAGACCACAGTATTCTGCAAACCCACTAACAAGGGACTCTGCCTCAACCGGGAAAGCGAGTGCCCTAAGCGTTACCTGCATTCCACCATCAGCGCTTATGTCAGACGAGCCCTCTCTCACTGCTCTACTTGAAAAGACGCCCAGCAAGAACTTGAGCGCGTTACCCAAGTACTTATTAACAACGGCTATGGTATGGACAGTACAACGCTGTATGGCGCGCCGTGAATCGAAACAGCCATGATTTTTCTCCGTGTATGATAATAAATTCCGACATTCCCCACGCCACGATGGGCGTAGATAGGCAGGATTTTTAATCGTGGTCTCGACCTGGTCTCGAGCCAAACTCCGAGACCAGAAACTTCGAGACCAAGATCAAGACCAAGACCACATCAAACGAGACCAAGACCAAGACCAAGACCACATCAAACTGGTCTCGAGACCGGTCTCGAGACCAAGACCAGTCTCGAGACCTACAACACTGATGTTTACTGATTATAAGACGGATGAGAAGTCTATAAAAGATATAATACACCGCAACGTTCATCCTACCGACCCAGAAAGACCCCTCGCTCTTATCATCTATTACAAAACCACGAAAACGGCCCATCTTCTGCTTCGAAACACCCCCAACGTGACCAAGACGCCCCTTCAAGAAGACCACGTCATATACCAACACAGCCCGTCAGGGTGGCAAGGTTGGTAGAGACGTGAGCTTGCAATGTGTAGCGTCCCTGCGCATTCGGTCAGCGATTCGAGTCCGCCTAGTTCGTGCTGACGTGGCGGCGCTTTGTATAGTCAATAACCTTGTAGCTGGTACTTGCAAAGTGTCTAGATAGGATGAAAATCTTATCTTATATACCAACACACCTGTGACAGCAAGGAATGTGGACCACACTCTTATATCGGTATGACGCGGACTAGACTGACGAGGCGTCGTACTTGTCATCTGAATAATGGGTCCATCAAGAACTACTATGACACCATGCACAGCTCCCGCTTGACAAGAAATGACCTTAACAAAAACACCACGATACTTGATAAAGAACAAGATCATCGCCGCCTCCTTTACCTAGAAGCAATATACATTGCTTTGAAACATCCCACAATCAACACCCAGACAGATGATTTCCAGGTGCTACCAACATCTCAACGACACGTCTCCT
>JACEEZ010004828.1:380000-405000 GCA_016584305.1 Chionoecetes opilio | reverse complement strand
CTCCCCACTGCACACACCACACAGCTCCTGCCGCCGCTAACACTGGCTCTGGTAGTGCCCAAACTCCTGACAGCGGTAGCAACGGACGTGTTCCTGGATGGACCTGCGCACCGCGAAAGTCCCAAAGCAGCCAAGGTCCAGGGCGGCGGGGACGTGCCCCCGCAGCGTCAGCTGAACCTGCCGGGTCGGGAGGTGCCGTTTAAGTCCCGCGTTGTATGAGCACCGCACCGCCGTCTCGACGAGCGGGTGCTCCAATACAGGGACCAGGGGGAGGCCAGTGGGGTATCCAACGAGGACACCTCTCCTGCTGGGTTCCCTCCGTGCCAACACGATGCCCCGTGGTTGGCCATCACCTACATCCTGGAGGGTGGCGGCGGCGTCCCAAGTCGCCCCCCGGAGAAGGAACTCTCCGGAGGCGGAGACATCCACCTTGAGGGTGAGCTGGAGCTCACTCTCTAACCACCGAACAAGCTGATAGGGACTGGGGTAATCGTCATGCTTGACGATCCTCCATACCGGGATAGTTCGCTCCGAAGCCGTGGCACCACTCTGCTGTGGAGAGGGAAGCCTCTTCACCCTGAAGTGCTCCCTCTGTACGAGGATTAAGCCGTCGTCGTCAGGTTCCTCGCGGCGCCTCTTCGCAGTGGCTATGGTGGGAGTAATCTCAACCACACACGCACGACTAACAGCGGAGAGAGAGAGAGAGAGAGAGAGAGAGAGAGAGAGAGAGAGAGAGAGAGAGAGAGAGAGAGAGAGAGAGAGAGAGAGAGAGAGAGAGAGAGAGAGAGAGAGAGAGAGATTTTTTTATTTGTTTTACTTAGAATGGTTCTATTTTTCACTTTCCCATAAATGTATCACATATGTGTTCAGCAATATGCGATAGATTTTTTCGACGATGTATGAATGTTCGCGAACTCCTTCCTCTTTTCCGCGTGACTGAGCAGTTCGAGTGTCCTTCCGCAATGATGGTTACTCACCTTGCATAACATTTGTCATGTTGAATATCTCTCTCTCTCTCTCTTCTCTCTCTCCTCTCCTTCTCTCTCTCTCTCTCTCTCTCTCTCTCTCTCCTCTCTCTCTCTCTCTCTCTCTCTCTCTCTCTTGTACACCAAAACTTGTACATCCTGGCCATTTGGTTTTAGAGGCTTTCTTTCCCTCAACTGAATATTTATTTGCAATTGGTTTGCTTAAATGTATTCCACTTAAATCTGATTTACTTTTACATTGTCCTTGTCTGAGCTTCTTCTCTTTTTTTTCTTTTCTGTGCTTCTCAATTACTTTTAAACTTGATTTTTCAATAACTTAATTTTATCCATTTCCACTTTTTTTGTGGGTGTTGAAATTCACTCAGATATTTCGTTTTCTTTTTTTCTTTTCGTCGAGTGGTTTTTTTTCATTGACTCTTACATGTTTTTTTTCTATTCGTGTATTTGCATTTATTTCAATAAATAATACTTATATATTTGCATACATGTTTTTTTCTGTGTGTGCCATTCAATTTTCAATTTCGTGTCCGTGACTCCAACTGGGGAGTCGTGTGTTACATTTGCATTACAGATGTTATAATTCCGATAAAAATCCCCTCGTACCATCAAGGCATTAATGACAGGCGAAGGTAAGGAAGGGAACGAATGGGATAAAGAGATTATGGGATAATGGAGAGTGAAGGGAAAGACTGAGGATTGAAGATAATGAGATGGAAGGAAGTTTACGAGGGGTATGAAAGGAAAGGGAAACGGAAAAACATAATTATGTAGACACTATTTAAATGAGAATTTAAGAGGACAAAGGGATACGTTCGATAAACGTATTGGAGAAAATTGATAATAGATTATGTTTGGAAAGGTTAACAGATGATATTGAAACATGGAAAGATGTATACTAAAGTCAAATTATCGACCCGTAAGTCTAACGTCAGTGGTAGGTAAATTATTGGAATCTATTATTGCAAAAAACATTAGAGAGCACTTACATAAACATAGTTTGATCAATGATTCACAACATGGAATCACCAAGGGTAGGTCATGTCTCACCAATTTATTGAGTTTTTATAGGAAAGTTTATGAGACGGCAGATAATGATAAGGATTATGATATAATATATCTGGACTTTAGTAAGGCATTTGACAAAGCACAACACGAGAGACTCTTAAATAAGGTTAAGGCTCATGGAATAGATGGGAAGATTCTTCGTTGGATCAGAGCCTGGCTAAGTAATAGGCAACAAAGGGTTACAATTAATGGTTCTAAATCTGAATGGGGACTGGTGACAAGTGGAGTTCCACAAGGGTCTGTTTTGGTTCCATTACTAATTTTGATTTACATCAACGACTTGGATTGTGGGATTAGCAGCGATATCAGCAAGTTTGCTGATGACACTAAGGTAGGTACGATTATTGGATCACAGTCTGATGTAAACATATTGCAGGGAGACTTAGATAAACTTAATGAGTGGGCAGTCAGATGGCAGATGGAATTGAATATTGATAAGTGCAGCGTAATGAATTTTGGTAGAAAAAACCCTGGTAATAGATACACTATACGCAATGTATCGCTGAAAAGATCAGAGGGTGAAACAGATCTTGGAGTGAGGGTGAGCCCAGACCTCCGACCTAGGAATCAATGTATTGAGCCTAGAAATAGAGCTAATAGAATGTTAGGATTCATTACCAGAAGTGTTAAAAGTAGAAGTGCGGTAGTTATTATAAAGCTTTATCTGGCTCTAGTCAAGCCTCACCTAGACTATGCGGTTCAGTTTTGGTCTCCATATTACAGGATGGATATAGTTATCCATCCTTGTTAGAAACAGTGCAGAGAAGGATGACCAAAATGATACACGGGATGCGTAACTTTAGTTAGTGAGTGAGAAGAGATTGAAGTTATTAAAGTTACACTCACTCGAGAGACGCAGAGTTAGGGGCAATCTGATAGAAGTTTTTAAGTAGATAAAGGAATATAATAAAGGAGAGGTAGGAAAAGTTCTTACGGCTTTTAACCAGGGTAGAACAAGAAGTAATGGATTCAAGCTGGAAGGGCATAGATTTAGAAAGGAAATAGGGAAAAACTGGTTCACAAATAGGGTGGTGAATGAATGGAATGGACTCAGTAGAAAGGTAGTTAGTGCGGAGTCATTAGGGAGCTTTAAAGAGGGGCTGGATAGGTTCATGGGTGGGGATGAAAGGTGGATGTAGGTAGTGTTAGGTGACAGGAACTACAACGTGTAGGCCTCGCAGCCTCTTGTAGCTTCCTTATTTTCTTATGTTCATATGTTCTTATGTATAATGGAAGGGAAATAGGATAAGTGAATAGATGCAAGAGGAGAAAACAGAATACCTCAGGTGTACTCAGGGTAGAAAAAATTGTTTGTGTGAAAAGGAACAGTAGCAGTATAGAGGAAACCTATCAGGATAGATATAGTTAATGAAAACCAGAACCAGTACAGGAATATCAACACACACACACAAACACACACACACACACACACACACACACACACACACACACACACACACACACACACACACACACACACACACACACACATATATACACACACACACACCACACACAACACACACACACACACACACACACACACACACACACACACACACACACACACACACACACACACACACACACACACACACACACACACACACACACACTTACACACATACTACATACACGCATAGACTCTCTCTCTCTCTTTCTCATCGACACACACATATATATATATATATATATATATATATATATATGTCGTATTTGCCGGCGCATAAAACGCACCTCCGCATAAGACGCACCCTTATTTTACATTGATATTTTGAGGGGAAAAAAAAATGTGTGTTATGAGGACATATATACTTTTCGTAAATTTATTAAAAGTTATAAAAAAAAAGGTTTTGTAAGGGAAAACAAATGATTTTGAGCATGTACCCAAATACAATATTCAGTGCAGTGAATGTGAATGAAAAATTATACTCGTTAAAATGTAAAGAGAATGTGTAGGGTAACCAAAATCGGTCATCATTTATTGCAGGATGCTCCACGAATTGATATTCTAATATTATCTACTTATGACACTTAGCTTAGATTTAATGTTGTAAGTAAGCCTTTGTTACTTTTCTGCTATGTGTTTAGACTTTGTTGAAAATTTGCATTAAAGTTAATGGTATTATATAGGTAGTGGGGTTTCAAAAGTCCTAGGATTCTTACCTCCATTATCGTGTATCTTTCTTTATTCTGTGTATTTTGAGCCCCATTTCCCATGACGCAATAGAATATTAATGGCATTGGCAGTGTGAAGCTTAGCAATGTTTGTGGGGCGGGCCTGGAGGGGCAGGGCGGGCACCCCCACCCACACACACATATGTGAGCAAACATTGATTTCCGACAAAAAACGAGAGCCAGATTAATTCGAAACACCCCAAAACTATTCAGGAAAACATAGTTTCGGCCTCGAAATCGGTTGTGCCCAATAACAAAAAATTACCAAGATATTACACGGTAAGGTAACCATCTCTACCTTTTTGTTATTGTTGAAGGGCACCGATGTCGGGATCGAAGATATTCTCCATGGTTTATACCTGTGAATCTATCACAGTCGCAAAGGTTGATTAGTCTTCCTCAGGAAGGTTCAGGTCAAGGCATGATGGTATGGTGTGATTCGGCCTTGAGGCGGATGAAGCTGTGGCGCCGTGATGGTTCTTGGTCTTGGTGTGATGTGTGGAAGGCTTCCGTTTCGTCTACAGGTACCGTTGCGGCCTATTTACTAGCACTCTTTCCAGTTACAGTTTACAATTTCCTTATCCATAGAGATACAGGGGTGAGGATTGAGGGATCATCAATCAATCATTGGGGGCATACGCCGGGGGGCGCGTCGCCTCGCCCACCCTACGACGCCACTCCCGGGGGTCACCACGCGCGAGTCCCCATGCAGGCTCCTTTCCCATACCAAGCAGCTCTCAACAAGAAACATCAACTTGCCCCAGCCACGAGCCTTGTGGGCGCCCCTTGGCCTCCTCCACGCCGGATTGTCTCTTACAAATACAACCCGATAGGAAGGATCGGTTTCAGGGTAGCGTGCCACATGCTCATATAGCCGAAGTTGGCGCTAACGGACTATACAGGTAATAGGCCTCGATTCAGTCTCACGGTGCAATCGCAGATTTGACACGTAATCATCCCAGCGATACCCTGCGAAGTCGTAATTTGGTAGTAAGTGTATTCTGCGAAGACACTTATTACCAAAGGCATCGATTCGTCTCTTCAAGTCGCTATTTAGTGTCCATGTCTCACAACCATAGTGTAAGACAACTTCTAAAGTTTTTTGCAATAAAGTTTCCAATAATCTACGTCAGTGGTAGGTAAATTATTGGAATCTATTATTGGAAAAAACATTAGAGAGCACTTAGAAAAACATAGTTTGATCAATGATTCACAACATGGACTTACCAAGGGTAGGTCATGTCTCACCAATTCATTGAGTTTTTATAGGAAAGTTTATGAGACGGCAGATAATGATAAGGATTATGATATAATATACCTGGACTTTAGTAAGGCATTCGACAAAGTACCACACGAGAGACTCTTAAATAAGGTTAAGGCTCATGGAATAGATGGGAAGGTTCTTCGTTGGATCAGAGCTTGGCTAAGTAATAGGCAACAAAGGGTTACAATTAATGGTTCTAAATCTGAATGGGGACAGGTGACAAGTGGAGATCCACAAGGGTCTGTTGTGGGTCCATTACTATTTTTGATTTACATCAACGACTTGTATAGTGGGATTAGCAGTGATATCAGCAAGTTTGCTGATGATACTAAGGTAGGTAGGATTATTGGATCACAGTTTGATGTAAACATATTGCAGGGAGACTTAGATAAACTTAATGAGTGGGTAGTCAGATGGCAGATGGAATTTTATATTGATAAGTGCAGCATAATGAATGTTGGTAGAAAAAACCCTGGTAATAGATACACCATACGCAATGTATCGCTGAAAAGATCAGAAGGTGAAAAAGATCTTGGAGTGAGGGTGAGCCCAGACCTCCGACCTAGGAAACAATGTATTGAAGCTAGGAATAGAGCTAATAGAGTGTTAGGATTCATTATCACAAGTGTTAAAAGTAGAAGTGCAGAAGTTATTCTAAAGCTTTATCTGGCTCTAGTCAGACCTCACCTAGACTATGCGGTTCAGTTTTGGTCTCCATATTACAGGATGTTCTTCCAGTGTTCTTCCAGACCAGTGTTCTTCAAACATTTTTCATCGCGACCCAGTTCGATTTTATGCATTACATTCACGACCCTATGTTACAACTGTTGCTGCTTTCTCTCTTCGTTGTGATTTTTTTTACAATTATATACATACATACATACATACATCTGCATATAAATGTGCATATATATACGGTATACATACATACATCTATGGATTCAAAGTAATTGCATATGTTTGAATGTGCCAATGTAAATTTTATTTATTAATTTAATAGTAGTTGAAAAAAAATTTAGAAGTACTGTGTAAATTGTAACTACGTAAGTAGAAAACAATAGTATTGCTTAATTGGAAAGTGAAGATTATGCGTAAGTCCTGCCTTCTCTCTCTCTCTCTCTCTCTCTCTCTCTCTCTCTCTCTCTCTCCTCTCTCTCTCTCTCTCTCTCTCTCTCTCTCTCTCTCTCTCTCTCTCTCTCTCTCTCTCTCTCTCTTCTCCTCTCTCTCTCTCTCTCTCTCTCTTCTCTCTCTCTCTCCTCTCTCTCTCTCTCTCTCTCTCTCTCTCTCTCTCTCATATTAATGCATTTCACATATTATTTATATAATTATATGTTTACGACTTGGCGACCCACTGAGCAAAAGCTTGCGACCCAGTATTGGGTCGCGACCCGTACTTTGAAGAACCCTGACCTACTATCCATTTCAGACCCCATGAGGCATCGTTTTTCGCAAATATCTTCTAAACAAACAATCGGATCAAAATGACAGTTTGGCACAGCTTGTCTGAGACCGTCCCCTAATTTATGGCAGTAGAGTGCATTGCCAAGTGTGTTTAATGAAGGAGTTTACTCATGGCTTTTAGGGCGAAGCTGGTAAGAGCCGCGTATACATTCGGACAGGGGAAGGTTTGAGGTGACGTACTTGTGACGTGTATCAAGCCACGCCCTCATCCTCCCCTCCCGGCTTCCCCTCCCTCCCTCCTTGCCTTCCTCCCCGCCGTACATCCATACCCACCCCCACCACCTTTGAGGGGGAAGGTGGTGCCCCACCTTCCCCCTCACTCTTCCATTTACCTATCATCTCTCTCTCTCTCTCTCTCTCTCTCTCTCTCTCTCTCTCTCTCTCTCTCTCTCTCCTCTCTCTCTCTCTCTCTCTTCTCCTCTCTCTCTCCTCTCTCTCTCTCTCTCTCTCTCTCTCTCTCTGACACTTGCGTTGTACATGAGATAATACGCCATGCACATATTGCTTGTCTATGATGCCAGATAACCCGAAAGTATATGCTAAGTATGGTAGGGTGCTTATCACACGACAGTGATACCTGTTCCAGCGTAATTGGCTGTTGCTTAAGTGCTGTCTAAGTTTTGTTGGGTGATTATATAACCATTGAAGGTTGTAGAACTTACAATGTTGTAGAACAACGTGCCCTTCTTTTCCAGAAGGGCACGTTGTGCGTATGATGGGATGAGGTAGCTGTGGCTTGATCATTTATAGGACATCGGTTTTGAGTCGGAAAAGAATAAGGGTGGAAATGGAGCGGGGATTCAAGAGCAGAGTAAGAACGAAAGACGGTCATATGCAGCTTTCAATGGTTGTATAATTACCCAACAAAACTCAGACAGCACTTAAGCAGCAGCCAATTACGCTGGAACAGGTATCACTGTCGTGTGATAAACACCCTACCATACTTAGCATATACTTTCGGGTTATCTGCCATTATAGGCAAGTAATATGTGCATGGCGTATTATCTCATGTACAACGCTAGTGGCATAGAGAGAGAGAGAGAGAGAGAGAGAGAGAGAGAGAGAGAGAGAGAGAGAGAGAGAGAGAGAGAGAGAGAGAGAGAGAGAGAGAGAGAGAGAGAGAGAGAGAGGTAAATGGGAGAGTGAGGGGGAAGGTGGGGTACCACCTTCTCCCGTAAAGGTGGTGGGGGTGGGTATGGAGGTACGGGGGGAGAAAGCAAGGAGGGAGGGGAAGCCGGGAGGGGAGAATGAGGGCGTGGGTTAATACACGACACAAGTACGTCACCTCAAACCTTCCCCTGTCCGAATGTATACGCGGCTCTTACCAGCTTCGCCGTAAAAGCCAAGAGTAAACTCCTTCATTAAACACACTTGGCAATGCTCTCTACTGCCATAAATTAGGGGACGGTGTCAGACAAGCTGTGCCAAACTGTCATTTTGATCCGACTGTTTGTTGAGAAGATATTTGCGAAAAACGATGCCTCATGGGGTCTGAAATGGATAGTAGACTATGCGGTTCAGTTTTGGTCTCCATATTACAGGATGGATATAGCCTTGTTAGAATCAGTGCAGAGAAGGATGACCAAAATGATACAAGAGATGCGTAACTTTAGTTATGAGAAGAGATTGAAGTTATTAAAGTTACACTCACTCGAGAGACGCAGAGTAACGGGCGATCTGATAGAAGTTTTTAAGTGGATAAAGGGATTTAATAAAGGAGAGGTAGGAAAAGTGTTTACGGCTATTAACCAGGGTAGAATAAGAATTAACGGATTCAAGCTGGCAGGGCGTAGATTTAGAAAGGAAATAGGGAAAAACTGGTACACAAATAGGGTGGTGAATGATTGGAATGGACTCAGTAGACAGGTAGTTAGTGCGGAGTCATTGGGGAGCTTTAAAGAGGGGCTGGATAGGTTCATGGATGGGGATGGAAGGTGGATGTAGGTAGTGTTAGGTAACAGGAACTACCATATGTAGGCCTCGCAGCCTCTTGTAGCTTCCTTATTTTCTTATGTTCTTATGTTCTTATGTAAGACAGGGATCACAAGCGTCTTGAAGATTCGGATCTTTGACATCCTGCACAGGTACCGACAACGCCAAATACTCCTGCTGAGCGAGTCCATAACACCGTAGGCTATGCCAATCCGCCGTAAGACTTCTTGACGTGACCCGCCGTCATTATGGACTGCGCTACCAAGGTATGTAAAACTTTCCAAGATCTCAATGTCCTCGCTGCACGCATGAACAGACTGTACTGTTTCATCTAGTAAGCCTCCAAACACCTGGACCTTGGTCTTAAGCCAGGAGACCTCATGTCCCAAAGGCTTTGCCTTCTCACAAAGGACTGGCCAAGGGCACCAACAAATAATAAAAAGCCCGCTTTGTTGCCAATACCTATAAAGAAGACAGTAAGATAATATAACAAAGGCAGGGGGCAATTCATTTCGAGAGGTGTCTCGTTACTCCTAGCTTGAAAATATTTAGGTCGTAGAAAGGAGGAAAAATAGAAACAGAAAGAGAGTTCTAGTGTTTACTAGTGAAGGGGATGGAAGAGTGAAGATACTTGTTAACTCTCATTAGGGAGATGGACATAATGGGGATGATAATGAGTAGAAAGTCTTGTGTAGCGTGGCCGCGTGAGGGGGGGAGGTTTGCAGTTAGCAAGTTCAGAAGACTAGTGAGCATGAAAATAACGGTAGAAGATAGCAAGAGAAGAAACATTGCGGTGGTGATTCATATATTTAAGACAGTCAATCAGTGGAGTGTTGTTGATGAGACGAAAAGTTTTTGGCTAAAAGCCCGTTTAGGTGAGGTATATAAGTGGAACACATGAGAGGAATACTCCATACATGGGCGGATAAGGCCCCTGTACCGAGCAAGCAGCTGGGAGGGAGAAAAACATGAACGCAGACGCCACAGGACACCTAACTCTTCATATAAGCTGTTTTAGCAAGATATGAGATGTGAGATATCCAGTTCAGATTTTTAGTAAAGAATAGTCCTGGAATGTTCATTGTATAAGAGAGAGACAGTTGAGTGTCGTTGAGGAAGAGGAGATAGTTGTCTAGAAGGTTTTTGAGGGATTGAACAAAACAAGGTTTGCTTTGTCCCAATCAGAATTTATAGAAAGATCAGAAGTTTAGAACACCACAATTGATAGACTAAGGAGAATGACCGTCTACAGTAGAGCGGTTAGAAAGGAAGTTTAAGATTAAGGTGCAGAAAGAAGGATATAAACCGAAAGAGGGCAGTTTAGAAATTAAAGATTTGTGCCAGACTCTATCAAAAGCTTTTGATATGTCAAGGGCAACAACAAAAGTTTCACCGAAACCCCTTAAAAAAGGATGACCAAGATTCAGTTAGGAAAGCTAGAAGATTGCAAGTAGATCGCCCTTTACGGAAACCGTATTGACGATCAGAAGATTGTGAGCATACATATGCTTAAGAATCTTCTTATTAAGTATAGATTCAAAAGCTTTAAAAAGGTAGGAAGTCAAAGCTATATGACGGTATTTTGAAGGATTAGAGCGGCCACCCTTCTTAGGAACAGTTTGAATGTGAGCAAACTTCCAGCAAGAAGGAAAGATGAAAGTAGATAGAGAAAGACGGAAAAGTTTGACCAGGCAGGGTGCAATCACCGAAGCACAGTTTTTGAGAACAATAGGAGGGACTCCGTCAGGATCGTAAGTCTTCCGATGATCTAGACCAGCAAGGGCAAAGAAAACATCATTACGAAGGATTTTAATAATAGGCATAATATATTCAGAGGGTGGAGGAGAAGGAGGAGAAAGCCCTTCATCAACCAGAGTGGAATTCTTAGCAAAGGTTTAAGCAAAGAGTTCCGCTTTAGAAATAGACAAGTGCTTGTAGGCCCTTCGGACCCATGTATTGCTGTTTGTAGAAGTAGTATATATTAGACAACAATTTGAGTGCAAACTCCAATCGTGTTTTTGCTGTAGTCGGTCACTGGTCAAAGCGCCTTGGGCTAGACCACGTTCCGTGTTCCGTGATTCCACGGGGCGACGTGAAAATCCACTTCGACGGCCTCAGCATAGCCAACCCTTGACAGGCTGATGTAGAGTTAGCCGTGCGTGGAGTAAATTAGAGTATCGACCCCAAGCACACACACACACACACACACACACACACACACACACACACACACACACACACACACACACACACACACACACACACACCGCGCGATGGTCAGGTTGACAGCGTGCTGGTTTCCCATTCTGTGGGTAGGCGGTTCAAATTCTCGTGCTCCTGGGGATTTTTCACTGACAAATTAGGGCGGTTACTGTCTCCCTTGAGCAACGGGATGGGGGTGTGTGGTGTGTGAGGTCCCAGCATTGCCCAAAAATCGGTAATAATGAGCTCCAAGCTCGTACTGAGAGGGTGAAACTGGCGATCGCGAGCCAGCTCACGTGGACATGACTATGGGTGAATAACACACACACGCGCACACACACACACACACACACACACGCACACACACACATACACGCACGCACACACACATGCACACACACACACACACACACACCCATGTATGCATGCACACAGACACACTCACGCACACACACACCACATACACACACACAAACACACACAGACGGTAAGTCAATGAGTCTACGGAGTTAGTGAAATGCGGCAAAGCGTTACTGCAGAGTTTTTTCCTTTAATCTAATACCTTTAAAAGTATTTTTAGCTCAAAACCCCCCTTCAAAATTATTCAATCGACATGGGACCAAGCCGCATACCACCTACGATTGTTTGCGATTTTTTTTGCCTACTTTCATCAACATTGAATTTACAGTTTCGGCTACCCAAAACAGACAGACAGACATACAGACAGACAGACATACAGACAGACAGACAGACAGACAGACATACACACGGCTATTCCTATAGTATATTAGAAATGAGACGGCTGTGAAGCCAACTGGGTGAATCATAGG
The DNA here is from genome assembly GCA_016584305.1 of Chionoecetes opilio. Lineage (NCBI taxonomy): Eukaryota > Metazoa > Arthropoda > Malacostraca > Decapoda > Majidae > Chionoecetes > Chionoecetes opilio. The sequence continues at coordinate 393,082 of JACEEZ010004828.1, read as the reverse complement.
AGGAAACGATGAAGAAGTAAAATTGTTTGAGATGTAATTAGATAGATGCCAGAAATCACGAGAGGAGTTTGATTCAGAAAGATTTTGACATTTTCTATGAACGAAGGAGTTTTTGGTAAGTTGAATAAAATAATTGGCATGCTTACGGGCAGAAATATAGTGGGCATGAGTTTCAGTAGATGGATGGTTACGATACCGTATGTGAGCCGCCCCTCTTTCTTGGACAGCATGAGAACAAGTATAGTTAAACCAAGGTTGACGAGATTTAGTATTAGAACAAGTGAGTGGAATGTATGCCTCCATGCCAGAGACAGTAACCTCTGTAATGTGCCCTGCACAAAAAGATGGGTCTCTGACACGGTAGTTATATAATCATTCCATCGAAAATCAGAGTAGTACTGCCTTAGTTCCCTCTACTTAGCTGAGTTGAAATGCCAGAAGCACCTCCACTTAGATGGGTTCCGAGGCGGCACCGAAGCGATAAGACAGGTTACATAAATAAGATTGTGATTGGAGGAGCCCAACGGAGAAATAAGTCTCGCAGAGTAAGCAGAAGAGTTAGTGGTTAGGAAAAGGTCAATAAGGTTAGGCGCGTCTCCAAGGCGGTCAGGAATACGGGTAGAGTCTGCACCAGCTGCTCTAGATCCTGGAAGATAGCAAAGTTGTAGGCTTGTCCACCAGGTTGGTCAGTGAAAGAAGATGAAAACCAAAGCTGTTGGTGAACATTAAAATCCCCAATAATGGAAATTTCAGCAAAAGGAAAATGAGATGTGTGTGCTCCACTTTGGATGATAAATAGTCGAAGAATTTTACATAGTCCGAGGAGCTAGGTGAGAGATATACAGACAGATACATTTAGTAAGAGAGTGACATTGAAGTCAAAGCCAGATGGTAGAAAATTATGAAGATTCAAGACTGTACGCACGAGAGAAAGTGATCTCGTTGCGTACATATACGCAACAGCCAGCTTTGGATTGAAAATGAGAACAGATACAGTAAGAGGAAGCAGAAGAGGGACTGCTGTCAGTGCTCACAGGTACCTGTGTTTCGGTGATGATAATAAGAATATGAGGTTTAGAGGAGGAGAGGTGATAGATAATCCACAGATTGAAATTTAGATCTAAGACCGCGATTGTTGCAGAAGTTTATGGAGAGAAGGTTAGAGGAGGTATGAAGACACCTGGAGTCGTCACCAATAAGACGGTCCGACCTGGGGATATTTATGGTCCCCTCCCCAGTTAGGGACTCCAAGGCAGGGTATCTTGTAGCTATTTTGAAATTTTGGATGAAGAGAGTGTAGGAATGTAAGGAGCATGTAGTGTAGTGTGAGTAGTAAGAAGAGTTGTCTTTAGAGTGTAGGCTGCAGCTACGCTATTGTGTATCTGATACACTAAGGAATATGGAGAGAGATGACACGGGAAATTTCAATGACAAGTCTGCAGCACCTCCTCAACTCCCGTAAGTACCTCCCCGCGAGTATTTCACCATGGCGGCAGGTGTCTGACTACCTACAACCTACGTTTTTTAAAAGACCAAGATAAAAGAATAAAGCTTTTTTTCTTAAGATGGATGGGGAAGTGGGGGGGAGGGTTGGGGTGGATGAGAGGGTCAGGAAGATGGCCTGACATTATCCGAAGATTTGACATATGCACTTTGCTGTCAACATGCGTCTTCACTCTCAAAAAAGGGCATTTATTGCCTGCTTTTGCTATCACACGAAACGGACAGATGCGATTCGGAGCCAGTTAGGAGTTCAGCGTGAAATTAAGAAGGAAAACAATGTCACCATCTTGGTGATATTGGAAAACAACATCTTGAACTTGGCTGGGCCATTGCTGTGGTCCCAAAAAAACGCAGTTTTTGTCTGGTGTGATTATTAGGAACGTGCATACAATATTTTCATAACGGCTCTCACCTCAGCGTTAGTCTAAGCTTTTCCTTAGTTCAACAGGCCATTCATCATTGCAACGGATGCATCAGGATCTGGTCTTGGCGCTGCTCTCATGCAAGCAGACGACAGAGGAAAGAATCGTCCGATTGTATACGCGAGCCGTATTCATATTAGTGCTGAGTCACGGTATTCAGTTTACTAATCTTGAAACACTTGCTATTATTTGGTCCTTACGTCACTTATGGGACCTCATTTACTATGTTTATCCCATTACAGTCTACACGGATCATCTATAATAATATAAGCGAAAGTGTGTGTGTCTGTGTGTCTGTGTGTGTGTGTGTGTCCGCGATAAGTGCCGCCCCCCGTGCCCCAATCCCATCACATGGCACAGTTTTGAAACTGGGTCGACCAGGGGCACATTTTAAGCCCACTTAAGAGATGATCCGATCACTTTTTTTTTTTTTTATATTTAGTAGCCTAATAGCGAGAATTGTGAAAAAAAAAGTGGGTTGCGAGAATTGAGGAAACCTTGATTTAAGGTGATGGGTAATGGGTGAGTGAATGGGTGGGGTGATGGGTAATGGGTGTGGGGTGATGGGTGAGTGAACGGGTGGGGGGTGATGGGTTGGGGATGATGGGTGATGAGTGAGGGAATAGGTGGGGGGTGATGGGTAATGGGTGAGTGAATGGGTGTGTGGTGATGGGTAATGGGTGAGTGAATGGGTGGGGGGTGATGGGTAATGGGTGAGTGAATGGGTTGGGGGTGATGTGAATGGGTTGGCGTTAATACATACATTTCTACATCCATGATTTCAGGAAAGTTAGAAGGGGCTATCTGAAGAGTCTGTGTTTGGTGGGCCGACACCAGCCCTCCGCAGGAGCTAGCCAAAAAGTCCGCCCGGAGGGCGGCTTTGCGGCTAGTAGTGCAATAACAGACTTGTTTGAAGGTCGCAGTCTCACCGGTCGGCGTGCGCGCTGGATGGTAATGCTGGAGGATTATCGACCGACAATAGAGTATATTCCTGTTAAGCTCAACGTTTTCGAGGACGCCCTTCCCCGATCAGTTGCTACCTTTCTGGTAACGGCTCAGCCGTAATCGGATATAACAGACGACGTACTCATGAATGCGCAACGTGATGACCAACTGTGGGGACAGGTCATTCGTTCACTCAAGGAAGGCGACACATCGTCTCTTTTTCAGTTACCTATTCCTGTTTCACACTTTTGCCTACAAGATGGCCTTCTCATCCGAAGCCCCCCCCCCCCCCCCCCAGCCATGACCTGTGGAGAATGGAGATGTGTCACAACTTTTCATACCTGATTCCTTGGTTTTTCAGGTACTATTTATCAGTTATGACTCAATACAAGCTGCTCACCCAGGTGTTGATCGCACAATACGCTCGACGTATTGATCGCGTATCTTCGCTCTGGTAATTGCACGTCAGCATAAGTCAGCCGAGCCAAGTTCAAGATGTTGTTTCCCAATAACACCAAGATGGTGACATTGTTTTCCTTCTTAATTTCACGCGGGACTCGAAACTGGCTCCGAATCGCATCTGTCCGTTTCGTGTGATAGCAAAAGCATGCGAATAATGCACTTTTAGAGAGTGGAGACGTATGTTGACAGCACAGAGCACATGTCACATCTTCGGATAATGTCAGGTCATCTTCCTGACCCCCTCCTGGATCAACTCCCCCAACCCTCTCTCCTACTTCCACATCCATCTCCAGCTCCCCGACCACTTTATCAAATCTTCCCTACCCGTCACACCCCATCTTTATCACACTCGCTCCCGGGCCGCATATTGCCGTTCTCTAAAATAGTATGTGGCATGGGGGATGTCTCTAGCCAATCACCTTTGTCGATACTCGTGACGTCACATAGGGGTAGAGCTTAAGTGATTGCTGGTTTATAATATGTGTTTTCTTTAACAACTTGTATATAGTCTAGGCTAGGTTAGGTTGGGTAAGGTTAGGTTAGTTAAGGTTAGGTTAATTTAAATAAAACAATATGATGTCTAATCTAAAATATTACACATATTATAGCCCAGCGATCGCGCAAGCTACACCACCAATGTCACGTCACGAGCTTGGACATCGGTGATTGGCTCGACATTCCTGCACAATATGCTATTACAGAAAACGGGAATATTCTCCCGGGGCCTCCACCACATTTTACATGTTTCCTCATAAGTTAGCTTCATCCTTCTCTCCTCTTTGTTTTCTTGGATTGTTTATCTGATTTTCTTTTTTATTGGTGTATTTGTGTATAATTATTATTTATGTCATGTATTTGTTCGGCCACGATTAAAATTTGTAACGTGGTGGTAAGAAATACATTTAGTTTTTGTGTTTACATAAGCTAAGACGGCTGAGGACAGCCATATTTAACGTGACCAAGCGTATGTACTGTATCCTTTCACCCTCTCGTGTATCTTGTCAGTTTTATTATTACCTTCCCTCAATTTCTCTGTCATCCCGCCGACGCACACACAGCTGCGCTATCAGGTCAAGTTACTATCTCTTCCCAGTCCTCTGTTCCTCGGTGCCGTATGTCATGCATGGCGTCGCGTGTGTACTTTAACTCTACCCACTTTTTGTCATATCCTTCCTTCTTTCATTGGCTCACTTATGTTCCTCTTCCCATTTATATTTAGTGATTGGCTATATTAATTTCAACTCCTCCTTCCTTTCACCTCATTTGTTCATCCAGAGTCCTCTTCCCTTTAATCACGCTCCTGTTAACCTTGACCCCAGGGAGATCAGTCAGGATCCAACCTTATTTTTTACCGGTTGTATTCCGTGTGGTATATATATAATTTGTACATATTTAATATACGACAAAAAGGGAGTAACGTGTTTAACTGGACCACATAATTATTATAGAGGGAGAGAGTGAAGCATTCTTATGACAATAAATAACACACACCTGTTCCTGAGCAGACCACATCGCTACAATAACGGACGTATGTACTAAGGACAACAGAGCAACGCCGCCCCTACCGAGTGAGGTCAGGGTAGAAGCAGGTTGGGTGCCTGTCATTACCTTTTGCACCTTCAGGTGACGAGTTTGGCACATACGACTGCACTCAGGTTCAAGTCCTCCCCTATGACAATGAAATACTTGTCAAATTTGACTTTATTTTTAGTACGAGCTGCCTCCTTCTACTTTTCACGATGCGCGACTAACTGAAGGAAAAAAAAAGAATTGTTGAACTAACGTAGATAACACTTTAGTCGCCAGCTGCAATGATGTCGCCAGCCGCCAAATATTACGAATTATAGCATCACTACTGATTTATATGTGCCACTGAAGATGATATACAGTAGTTTATATCATGACTGTATAATCTACCCTGTTTCAGTGCTGTTTTATGCTTTGTATCTGCAAGTATATACGGTTTCAAATTTCACTACCCGTTTTTTTTCTTCGGGCGACGACGACGGCGGGAGGACAATCTAAACATAAACACTAGATGGCGACCTTAGTGTAAACCGTTATCAACGTCGCCACTCGGTTATATTTTTTAATTTGTCCATTTATAGCCATAATATGACACAGATGAAGACACAAAATGACACAGACTCTCCAGATAGCCCTTTCTCACTTTCTTGAAATCATGGATGTAGAAATGTAAGTATTAACGCCACCAGACGTCTGTAAATAAAAAAGAAACGTTGTCTTGGCGACTTTAGTGTTATCTACGGTAGGCAACGGTATGTGGGGTGTAGAGCTGAGATGTAGTCCAGTCAATCTGTGGTTTGAGATAGAAAAAATTGTAACATAAATTATTTCTGTGGTAACGTATTCAACATGCCTACCTAAATAACATACCAAAAGTGGATGGAAGAGGAAATGGTGGAAGGTCATCTAATTTGCATAAATCCAATATGGCCGCCAGGCCATTTCCGGAAAACCCTAAAAGTGGCCTATCTTTACTTCTAATTATTGGAATGAGGTGATCTTGGTGTCTACACATATGTTTTCAAGGTCCATAAACATGATGGTGAATATATTTACATGCTACAGGTAATATTTTTTGTCAAATTTGAAGATTAAAAAAAAAAAATATTTACTGGTTCATGGGTCTTTGCGATAATAGTCATTATAACTGACACTAGAGGTAAACATGTGGTTATTCACTGTCAAATTTAGATCTCCTGGAGTATATTGTATTGTTTTTCTTTTCTTTTAGAGTACATTGTATATTTACATTGTACATTGCATGTATGTCATCTTCTCAGTTTTGTAGGTAGTGGTAGCTTAGAGGTGGTGTTGGGTCTGTGGTGCCCCTATTATGTCACATTATTTTACTGGCTTATTCTGTCATTTTCGTCGCCTGGCATCATTGTCTGTGTAGGCGACGATTGTGGTCAGTGATTCTAGCGGGTATCAGGCGTTGGCTGTTCTGAACTAGTGAACAACACAAAGAAGCCACAGATGCAAGACAAAAGGAAGATGAACTTGACACTCTATCACTCCTGGGTTTCCTCTAAGAAAGAAACCCATTTGCACTAGACCCGCTACTGCGTAACATCGCCACAGGCGCCACAGCTGACCAAACCATCAATGCCCATAACGTTGCAGAAGTGGGCAGAAAGGTACTCGAAAGTATGGAGGGAAATAATGTCATGGAGTACACTTTCAGGAAAAAAGATCAAGTGGTAACCCTTGACCGACAGTCTCGGCAAAGGTAGACGGTGAAATGCTTCATGTTGATTCCCAGCTGCTTTTTCAACGTCTCATAATGGCTGCACCTGATGTTATGGATGATATTGAAGGCATCTTCCAATATGCACTGTGGTCTCCTCCATAATCTTTGTTTGAGACCAGGACTTCTTCGCGAAGCCAATAAACCTTCACTCGCTGATGCAGTTTTCTAAATTTGCACAAGACACAGATATGTCAGCTCACAAAGATGAAAATGGCATGTGTTATGTGATTGATGGTGGCTCTCTTCTACAGCGCCTGCCATGGTCACGGAATGTCACATTTGGTTCCATCTGCCAGCGCTATGTAGACTATGTTCACGAGAAGTACAGAGATCCCACAGTTGTATTTGGCGGTAATGAAGCAGGTCCTTCTGCAAAATACACTACACATAAGCGAAGGTCCAGAGGCATGGTCGGATGTGCAAGTGAATTTTGTTGAAGGAATGTGTATAAAAACAAAAAAGAACTATTGCTGGCTAACACAACAAACAAGCAGAGGTTCATTCGGATGCTGAGTGAGAAGCTACAGGAGAAAGGCATCAAAACAGCTCATGCAGCTGGTGACGCAGATGCAACGATAGCAGTAGATTCGGCATCCAAGTGTCCTACTACAATCATTGGAGAGGACACCGATCTCCTGGTGTTGTTATGCATTGAGCCGAACCAGACGGCATTTCCACTGCTCTTCAGGTCAGAAGGACGAAAAATATCAAAGAAGATGAAGAGAATATGAGACATCAACTTGGTATAGAGGAAACATGGCCCAGATACCTGCGAATTGTTGCCCGTGATACATGCTATCACTGGCTGTGATACAACCTCCCGTATGTTTGGCAATGGAAAAGAATCGGCTCTTCGGAAAGTGAGAAGTGACAGTGACATGAAAGAACATAAAAACGTTTTCATTAGACGATCCTCCATGGCAGAAGTCACAGCTGCTGGTGAGAAATTAGTGAGTCGTCTGTATGGTGACACAGGCGAGGGATAGGACTCTCTACGTTACGGACTGTTTTGTGAGAAAGCGATGAGAGGCAGCTGTTCTGTTCAAGTACATACCCTTCCTCCAACAACTGCAGCGGCCCGTTACCACAGTGCACGTGCGTATTTCCAGTGCCAGGAGTGGATGGGTAACACTTTAAATCCAGAGGAGTGGGGATGGGTTCTTAATCAGGGCCAACTTGAACCCAAAACAACAGACCTGGCAGCTGCCCCAGAATCACTGCTACAAATTGTGCGCTGTAACTGTAAAGTTAATTGTGATACTCGACGCTGCTCCTGCAGAAAGCATGGCCTGGAATTTTCAGCTGCATGTGGAAAATGCAGAGGGGTTGGGTACACATATGCAATGGCGTCTGAAGACAGCTTTGTGGATAGTGAATGAATGACATGTATACGCGCAGGTGCTTTACATATCTCACAATAGAAGCGTGTTATCCTCTATATAATGGGCCACTACACTCAATTTTATGATCCCGTTAGAGCCTGTGAATCTCATTCAAATACTATACATATTTTGTGGACTTCATAGATAAATTTGTGTACATGCTTCTATTTAATTATTTCAAATCAAAAGATTATTCAAATTCATTTAACAAATGTAACATTGGTGTCTAGGATGCATAGAACATGAAAATATATGCGTCAATAGGAATTATTTTCTCCATAAAATCAACTAGTACGTACATTCAAGATTCGGTAAACGTCTCATATAATCAATATAGCATTATATCACGGTAGAAATTTAAATGAATCCATTAATGAACAACTATTACCATATTATTATATATGCTGCCCGAAAAGCGTACGACAAGACAAACCAACAGCTGGCTGAAGGCTGGCCAGGCCCAAAGGCTGGAACACCAAAGGTCTGGCCACTGGAGGCCTTGCCAGGCCTCGGAAGGAAACAGTAGATCCTCCGCCTCACATGTGTGCCTTCCTGAGGAAGTTTAAACAGCTCTCGCCTATGTGATAGCATCACCAGACTATATACTTCGTACGTGTGGCAGACGAGCCTGAGATGGGGCCATCAGTGTTGCCAGAAAAAAATTATATAAATCTGAGAGACTCGGGCAAAATGCCTGTAAAAATCTGTAGACTTGGGTATATATCTGAGAAAAAGTCTGTAGATTTAGCCAATTTTAGAGGCAATCTGAAAATCTTAAACTAGACCTAATATCTGTAGATCCACATATTAATCTGTAGATATGGTAACACTGGAAGCCGTGTTTACTTAAAAAATGTCGGATGGCGAAATTAGCCGTGGCGTTAATCATGTTTTTTATAGAATAAGAAATCATACTACCCTTATGCGAACATCTATAGTTTTTCAGCATCAATGGAGAAACATATTAAACCACCAAAAAATTTGACGTAATACTTCCTTGAAGGCTCTCGGACCATGTACAATACAGCATACCTTCAAATAATATTTTTTCAAACCTGTTTATGATATGGACATGAGTATATCATAACCATTGGTTTTATTAGTGAAAACCTGATATCCAACACAAAAACACTTAAGAGTACCTTACAGTGGTTAAAATAACATCAAATATTGGTCGCTAGCACCCAATTGTCCACAAGTTGTCTATCTAATCAAGATTTATGGACACTTGGAACGGGATCTTAATATTCAGTGTGTGGCCCATTTATGTTGCTACTCTTCCAGCCTATGTTGCCCATATGTTAATTTAGAATACATACTAATTATATTATTAAGTTCCAAGATAAAAAGAAGGTATGATAGTCGGCACTAAAAAGATGCCATTTTTCAGAGGGCAAAAATGTCATTAATTATGTATATGTTCACTTAATATAAGAGGATATTATTTTTTCAATGCTCATGCAGAGTATTCTGTGACAAACAGTAAAAATTATAACAATTACATTTGGAAACCTTCGTGATTATTAGTGTTCTTAAAGAAAAACCTGTTATGATCAACACCGCATGATAATGTGATAGGTTTTTTAAATCTGTGAATTTTCCACCTCTTCCAATTTTCTCTACTTTTGATATGTGATCTACTAAGGTGTTAGTAATATCATACAATAGGTTTCATTCATTCATTGGTGGCCATCAATTGGAAAGCTTGCATATTCTGCCAAGATATAAACTCGAAAGTTAAACTGTCATCAGTCACTACAATGAAAATGAGTGACAGGATTTTGGTGGCCTCAAAATTTGATCAACGTCTATCGGTCGATCTTGCGGGTGTAAGTAACCTTATTGCTGCAGAAGGAAAATATCACACCCCATGCTATATGCATTTTCTTCGAAAAAACCCTAAAACGAGAGTTGAGTGGACACTACAAACACCATGGTAGTGAATGTTGATGCTTCCAAAATCCTGTCACTCATCTTCATTGTAGTGACTGATGACAGTTTAACTTTTTAGTTTATATCTTGGCAGAATATGCAAGCTTTCCAATTGATGGCCACCGATGAGCTTCGAAGCAATGATGATGACTTGCTTGGACCAGCTGAAGAAGCAATATAAGCTGATTCTCTGGCTCCTGGACAGAGTGAAGTCTCTATATGTGTGCCCTGCCTGTAAATGAAGCATAACATGACCAATGCCAATGCCACATTTTGTTCATCTTTGTCATCTAAACCAAGAACACGTTCGGTGGCATCTGTGTTTTTAGGATCTCTAAATTTTTTCCCACTGTGTGCAGATTCCTTAACTGTAAGTAACCCTTATGCACTTGGCTTTAGCAGTTTGTCTTGCTTAGATTCTTGACATAAAATGCAACTTTCAAGCGATATGCATATATCTCTTTTCAGGCTACACACAGCTTCCATTTTGATGGTTTCGGCATTGAAATAACTACAGTTATCAAGATACCCTCTGTTCTCTCAACAAAATATTATATACCAGAAAAAAAACAATCAACACAAAATTTATTTTAAAATATCCAAATTATTTTTATCAGCAACAATAACGACATGTAACATGCAATTTAAAAAAATACGTTCAAAATTCTCCCAATATCTTAACTGTTGGCAAAGTGAGACAGACTCAAATCAGAAGTGACACAGCAAAACCTATTTGCCCTAAAGTTCTGATATCAAATAATGACTTTTCTTTTATTGTGCCTAAACAAGCAAATAATTTGTAATTGCATCAGGTTTTCGCTGTGTTGACACCTCGACTTCCCGAAAGACAATGCACCAAGCCTCCTGTGGAAAGAGTATTTCAAGGCTGGGCATAAAGGAAGTATCGATGTGCCTCACTCATTCTGTGCGGGCAGTTTTCAAAGTCGCGTAGAAAAGTTTTCCTTCTGACCGTAGTAGCGGAGTTAGTATGCGACATATAGAACTCTACATGGTCTCATTTTGCAGCTTAGATCATTTCATCGATCACAGGCTATTCTGAAATTCGAAAAAAATAGAGAAAATTACCAAAAAATGTGAGTATAACTTCGAAAATATGTGAACAATTGACACATTACTCGACAGAAAAGTTTGGCACACATTTTTTTTGAAGATACATAATTTTTTCTTATCTCATGACGTAGCTGACTGAATTTCCTATCTATTAGTATATACATTACTGTATTTAGACCAAAAATAAGGCGTGAACACGAGAATGAATTTGACGAATAATTTGTGTCACCAGACCTAACTCGCCCACGGCAGTAGATGGGCGTTTCAAGGACACCGTTAGAGGTACAGCTTGGCAAACACCAGAAAGGGATTCAGCAGAATAAATACCCTTAGAAAAGTTTATTTGCCAACTTTTACTCAGAAATGCCGGTAAATCTTTATACAGTGACATATCTCAGAATTTTGACTAGACTAACACACCTGGCGACATATTCGTCAATGTCCACACGCATCGTGAGCAAAATGTACACACGCCTCGCGGCAGCAAGGGTACGGTTTCGTCCTGGATGTCCAGCCATGGGAACATCGTGTACAAGTTTGAGTACCGTCGGAACAAAACCGCCAGTATATTGTTATACTGGGTCCTTATTATGTGGCCAATGTCGGCACATAACCCTGTCAGTCTACATGATAAATTGTGAGTAATGTATTGGTAATGACGGTAAGGGGGTCTCGTCGCCTGATTTTAAGGCATATATGACCTTCATGTTTGCGTTGTTCGACGCCGTATTCATAGAGTGCAAAGTTTGGCACGGGAGTGGCCCCTATGACGCACCCACCAGAACGTTTCGCGATTGCGCATCAGCTACAAGATTTGCAGGCCCGGGAAAATATTTGAAGGGTGGGTTAAACTCTTGGATCGCCAGATACTATTGTGCATGCCTACCAGATAAATTCTTACCAATACATAGCTCAGTAACGGCTGCTTGGTCGGTATACCCAGTTATTAGATAGCCAAAACTAATGTCTTTGAAATGTTTGAGAACCCAAACTTCTCCGAGTGTTTCTTGATAAGTAACTGAATAATTTATCTCCGTCGGGATATGAACTCTGCTCATATATGCAATTACACGGTTCTTCCCGCTTTTATATCTCAACATCAGTACTGCTTAGTTATGGGAGACTTCAATGCTACTACTGGCACTATAAAAAATAGCTATGACTTATGTGATGGTCCCCATGGCTCCGGTACCAAAAACATTAACAGTTTTCTCCCGAATTTCTCGAGGTCCAGAAGGTTGAGAATTGCACGTCCTTGTGATCAGAGACACAGGCTGCACCGCTAGACATGGTATAGTAATGCCGGAGGGGTAGCTAAGGAGATCGATCATATCCTCGTTAGTACTCTTTGGAAGATCCTCCAGAACTACAGGGTTTACCGGGGTGCTGAGTTCTTTGCAACTGATCACAGATTTCTTGTTGCTACACTTAAGCTTCGTGTCAAGTACAGAAGAATCTCAAGAGGTAACCATATTGTGTCCCATCATGAGAAGCTGAAGGACTTGACATGTGCCCATAAGTATGCAGTTAAGTCTCAAATCGGTTTAATGTGCTCGGTGCCCTCGAGGACACTGTAATACTGTGGGATACCTTCAAATGAGAAACTCTCCAGGCTGCCAAGGAATGTATTGGGGAGCGTTTGAGGTCAAGGCGTGGTTTTGCCTCGACGGAGACGCTGGATAATATCGAGGAGAGTCGCACTGCCAGGCTGGCTGGGAACCAGGACCAATACAGGGCTCTTATCACGCAAGACTAGAGCTCTCCTGGGGAGAGACAATAAGAGGTATGTCAGGAGTCTCGCTGAAGATGTCGAGGGTCATTTGAACGCTAATGACCTCCGACCTGCATACTGAGCCCTGAAGAAGCTTCTACCCAAGTCTCCATCTCGGGCAAGTGCTATCCGAGCAGCAGATTGGCGCTTCGTGTCGGACATTGATGGGCAGTGTGCTCGTTGAGCTGAGTACTTTGGGCAGTTGTTCACGATGGACCCTTCAGTTGGGCAGTTTCAGACCACTGGATTACGAACAGTGGATGCTGATCTACCATTGACGAAACCGCACCCTCTTTTAACGAAGTCAGAGAGGCTGT
>JACEEZ010004828.1:370000-372500 GCA_016584305.1 Chionoecetes opilio | reverse complement strand
GATTTAGGGATTGTTCTTTTTATTTGATAGGTCTTGTTGTTTACTGGGAGGATGAGTAGTTTGAATCTTAAATTACGGCCGTTTGATTTTCGTAACTTTAACAGGCGCGGGTTAAATACCCCCTTATGAGGGTCTTTAAACTCTAAGGGTGGCTGATATAGCTGATTTCCCTTTAATGTAACAATATTTATCTCTCTGTGGGGGGGGGGGGGTTTTTCAAACCTTGCAAATTTTGCATTCCTCAATAATCCCCTTTATTTGGTTGGGCCGTGAAGGAATTACTATATACCTCTGTTTAAACGACACGCATCCTGGTTGGTAGTTTTTCCAATCATAGTACTGACCATCCATCGGGCCAAACAAGGTTTATGAGCTTCAATTGCTCTGGGGTGCAGTTTAAAGTTACTTGAAATCTTCCCAATTTTCCTTAAATTAAATTAGGATTGGTAATCCCCTAAACCTGCAAAAAGGTTTTTAATAACCAAATCTTAATCCTCAAAAAATTTTTCTTTAAATCGTAAGCGCCACATTAAATTGGCATTTTTTAACTGTTAAATTTTTTCCACAAATATGTTTTACTTCTCAATGACCCAACAAATAAGTTAATTTATGTACCTCTTTAAATCAGCTCTATTTCAATAAATTTAAAAATTATCCCAGAACGAGGACTAATTTTCTCCTGAGAACTGGGGGGAAAGCAATCTGGTAATTTTATTTTGGGGAAAGAGGCTTAGCTGTTGTTGGAATATGGCACCCAGTAATCCCCCGTATTTCAATTTCTTTTTCGGATATCTTTGACATTGTTTCATAATGGTCACGCAAAGGTGAATTAATTCTTTATCCCCAGCTTCTTTAATTGAACTTCTTTTAAAGGGAATAAAACCTCCTCATACTTATCCATTGCCATTTTAAAAATGACCCTTTAAATAATATAAACAAAGGTTTGCCTTAATTGCTTTCCCCACCCTTTTTTAATTTTTCGTGTGGCATTTCTAATTTAGCCGATAAGAAATTTAGCAAATGCCGCCATGATTTTTTTGAAACTAAGTAAATAATATTAAAAAGGAAGATTATGTACAAAAAAAAAATTTTTAGTTTATAATTATCAATATTATATCATAAATGGGAAGGGCCCTTGGGGTTGGTCGTCAACGATAACCAGGGTTTTGCCAACCCACTTAACTACTACCATAACAAGTGCTAGTAAAAACCCCTGATGTAATTACTACCTGCGTATGGTATTGACCAGCTGTTGGCTCGTTCCCGACGCACCAAAACACCTCACCTCCACTCCTTCAACCACCTGTTGTTGTAGGTTCATAACTACGCTTCACATCGACCACTTTGAATTATGTGAACACCAATATTCCTCACTCTGGGCAAAATTTTGTAGACATTTATGTCACACACATATTTATTTGAGATCTTACCTATAGGAAAACCATTGTCTATCTCATCCCTACACAATACCCCAGCTAGTCAACTAACTACGATACTTAGTAGGTCGAAGGTTGTAGGCTTATCAATACTGCAATGTCTTGTTATTCGATGTGGTCGCGCGGTGGTGAAGGGCGGAAGCGGAGGCGTTATTGTGGTATGAGCGTCAAACGGGTTATCAAACCCATCACGACGCGGCGAGTATGAAAGCTATTCAGGAATACGTCAGGGAAGCTATTCAGGCTCAATAGACGCGGCACTGATATTCGCTATGTCAATAAGACACGTCTATTGTTTTTAACACTTATATGTACAAAATGAACGTATGTACAATTATCTCAATGAAATCAGATAAGATTAAAGAGAGATGTTAATCCCGTGGGGGCTGGAATGGTACTGTTTCTCCGTGGGCGGCGAGCCCACGCTACCAATACCTATACATACGTGTCGTATTCTCGGTGGGCGGCGAGACACCGCTACCAATACCTATACATACGTGTCGTATTCTCGGTGGGCGGGGGCACCGCTACCAATACCTATACATACTGTCGTATTCTCGGTGGGCGGCGAGGCACCGCTACCAATACCTATACATACGTGTCGTATTCTCGGTGGGCGGCGAGGCACCGCTACCAATACCTTGCCACGTATACACGCAGGATAGGAGCAAATATTATGACGACGACCAATAGCCAGTCGCTCCAATCAAGGTGCTAATTATATAAGGTGAAAATGGTTAATACCACTGGGAAAGTTCATTTATAATATCCCAGTACTTATCATTTACTTAAATTACGTTAATTAATACCCATTACCATTATAACATTATATATATATATATATATATATTATTATATTATATATATATATATATATATATATATATATATATATATATATATATACATCCCTACGCACCCCTTATGATGAGCGGACAATACCTCCCTCACAAAGGGGGGGAAACAAACCCACCACTCTACCAATAATTGAGTGGGTGGTTGGTGGATAATTTCCACAATATATATATATATATATATATATATATTATATATATATATATATA
>JACEEZ010004828.1:342500-362500 GCA_016584305.1 Chionoecetes opilio | reverse complement strand
CCAGGCACTATCAACATTAAGAAGATTTCAAGCATTAAATGAAAAAATCAAACTACAGCTGGTAAAAGTCCATATTCTACCCATATTAGAATACCCCATCACCCCACAAATACCAGTATCCAAAACAAAAATAATAAAACTACAGAGAATTCATAACAAGGCATTAAGATTTACCTACAACGAAAAATATCCCTATACGAGAAACACCATTGAACTACATAGGCAAGCTAATGTGAAACCTCTTAATACCCGCCTGTATACAAGAGGACAAAAAATAATTCAACAACTGCGAACACTAAACGACGAAACATCATAATAGATTTGAGAATAATATCCAACCAACAAGCCACAGCTGGTTTAAACAAGCGCTGCCTGTTATCACCGGACCACCGCCGCAGGAAATTTACACACTATAAAACAGGCTTGTGAATCACTGATAATGAGATGCTGTTTTTAGTGTGTGTGTGTGTGTGTGTGTGTGTGTCTGTGTCTGTGTCTGTGTCTGTGTCTGTCTGTGTCTGTGTCTGTGTCTGTGTCTGTGTCTGTGTCTGTGTCTGTGTCTGTGTGTGTGTGTGTGTGTGTGTGTGTGTGTGTGTGTGTGTGTGTGTGTGTGTGTGTGTGTGTGTGTGTGTGTGTGTGCGTGCGTGCGTGCGTGCGTGCGTGCGTGCGTGCGTGCGTGCGTGCGTTAGTGCGTGCGCGCGCGCGCGCGCGTGCGTGAGTGTGAGTGAGAATACCTAGACACAAACAAAGATGTGAGGCTGCCGCACCTAAGCCCAAAACTATTTTGAAGAGCAAACATTAGATTGCAAACATAAAAACAAAATATATCAAGGAAAGCAAAGCGGTTAGCCCGCCAACTTTATATCTCTTTCTGTATTTCATCTTTCTCACACTGTTCTTCCTCTAAATATATCTTTATTAACCACCCCTATTCTGTCCCCCTCTTTATCCATCCTTATCCATCCTAAATCATGCTCACCTCTACATCTGAGGAGAAAACATCTCCCACCGCTGCTGTTGAAGAAGGGCTTATGACCCGATATCGCGATACAGCAAAATGACCAGCTACGGCGAAGTCATAAAATTGATCACTAAAGAGAATAAGACACTCCTAAGACAAAGAGTGTATATATATATATATATATATATATATATATATATATATATATTATATATATATAATATATATATTATAATAATATATATATATAATATATAGTGGTATTCTTAGGTCGATACATGTTGATATTTCAGGATGGCAAAGACACTCGTCATTCTTGGGGTTCTTTATGCGCGTGCAACGCTTCGCCAATGGCACTTGGCATCATCAGGTTAAAATAGTTTATAAATTAATATACTAAAAACTGCTAAAAGCTAACATCTAAATTTTTTTTTTTTTAAGCAATAAAATAATCCTATATTATCTAAAAATTAAAAAACACAATTTATACATAACAAACCTTGGTGTGTATGCTGTCTAGGTTGGCAGAGGACTGAATGAACAATAATTTTACAGGTAGCATTTCGGTTCGTATGAGGCAATCGAAACGAGAGTCGGACGATCGAAACAGTGTGATAATCATTTGAGTATATGTAATTGGTATGAAGTGACTTGGTTATTAAGATCAGGGGACAAGTGCTTGATGGCTATGGATTCTAATAATTTAGTGTCACGAGAGAAGTCCACCACGTGTCCTGGTGGAACGCCGACGTGAGTTTCGACAGGGGATGCTTGCAGCCTATGTTGATCTCAAGAAGGCATTTGACTCAGTGCATCGTGAGTCACTTTGGGACCTTCTGCGACTTCGAGGGATTCCTGCAAGGACTATTGATTTGATAACTGGTCTGTATTCTGGGACTGAGAGTGCTGTGAAGTGTGGGGCAGGTGTATCCAGCTTCTTCCCTGTGAATACAGGAGTGAGGCAAGGGTGCGTCCTTGCCCCATCACTTTTCAACGCTTGTATGGACTGGGTATTGGACAAGGTTGTAGATCAAAGTGATTGTGGAGCATCCGTAAGCAACACCAAGATCACTGATCTTGTTTTTGCCGATGATGCAGTAATCTTTGCTGAATCGCTGGAGGTCCTGGTGATGGCTCTCGAGGCGCTGCACGAGGAGGCAAAGCCATTGGGACTTGAGGTCTCCTGGCTTAAGACCAAGGTCCAGGTGTTTGGAGACTTACTAGATGAAGCAGTACAGTCTGTTCATGCGTGTGGCGAGGACATTGAGATCTTGGAAAGTTTTACATAGCTTGGTAGCGCTGTCCATAATGACGGCGGGTCACGTCAAGAAGTCTTACGGCGGATTGGCATAGCCCACGGTGTTATGGACTCGCTCAGCGGGAGTATTTGGCATTGTCGGTACCTGTGCAGAAGGACAAAGATCCGGATCTTCAAGTCGCTTGTGATCCCTGTCTTACTCTATGGTTGTGAGACATGGTCACTAAATAGTGACTTGAAGAGACGAATCAATGCCTTTGGTAATAAGTGTCTTCGCAGAATCATGGGGTATCGCTGGGATGATTACGTGTCAAATCAGCGATTGCACCGTGAGACTGAATCGAGGCCTATTACCTGCATAGTCCGTCAGCGCCAACTTCGGCTATATGGGCATGTGGCACGCTACCCTGAAACCGATCCTTCCCATCGGGTTGTATCTGTAAGAGACAATCCGGCGTGGAGGAGGCCAAGTTTGATGTTCAAGGAGGCCACGAGCCCACAAGGCTCGTGGCTGGGGCAAGTAGATGTTTCTTGTCGAGAGCTGCTTGGTATGGGAAAGGAGCCTGCATGGGAATCGCGCGTGGTGACCCGGCCGGGAGTGGCGTCGTAGGGTGGGCGAGGCGACGCACCCCCCGGCGTATGCCCCCAATGATTGATTGATTGACTAGAGAAGTTTGCCTTTGATAGGATTCTAAAGTCATTCATAGAGAATGGGTGATCAAGATCATGGGAGTGTGAGCGAATTGCAGATTGTGAAGGAGAAGAAATAGGTCGACCAGTTGTGCGGAGATACCTTTATGTTCAGAGAACCTAAGGGTTAAATTCCTTGACGTTTCGCCGATGTATCGAGCCTTACAACTCGAACATTCAAATTCAGAAATTATATTAGAGATAAGAGTATAGATATAGGATCTTTATATTTGAAATGTGTTCTTAAAGTAAATGGATTAGTAAAAATAAATTAAAATTTTGAGTTAGGAAGGTGTAACTTGAGTAGATCATTGAGTTTTTTACGAATGATATAACTAAGATGGCCATAAAATGGAAGTTTAATATAATGTGTGTCTAATGTAGGTTCGGGTTGGCTCGACTTAGGGTTGAACTTTTCTTTTGAAAAATTAGAGATAGTTTTTTCAATCAATTTGAGGGGATAGCCATTATTTTGGAAAAAATTA
Organism: Chionoecetes opilio; assembly: GCA_016584305.1. NCBI lineage: Eukaryota > Metazoa > Arthropoda > Malacostraca > Decapoda > Majidae > Chionoecetes > Chionoecetes opilio. The sequence continues at coordinate 359,106 of JACEEZ010004828.1, read as the reverse complement.
GTAAGGAATTTAATTTCATTATCGAAGGCAAACCAATTGGAAGAGAAACTATAGCATCTGTGTAGTAAGGTCTTAATAGTATTGATTTTAAAAAGGTTAGGGATGAATGATACATACTGTGTTCCTAAACCTAAAAAAGTAGGTTTTCTGTAGACTGAGGTGGTAAGATAATTATTTTACGAGTATCTAGGATGTCTAAAAATGGTAGTGATAATTGGTTTTCAACTTCATATGTGAACTTAATATTTGGGTGCTTAGAATTAAGGTAGTTCAGAACATAAGGGAATATGTTCGGTATTTTTAAAAAGTAAAAAAGTGTCATCCACGCAGCGTTTATAATAAAAAGGTTTAAAAAGATTAGGACAGTCAGACAGCCAAATTTGTTCATGGTGACATAGCAAGGCATTGGCAAATGAAGGACCTAAACAGGACCCCATGGAAACCCCATCAGTTTGGACATAAAGTTTTTTGTTAAATATGAATGGAGAGTCTTTTATAGCTAGAGTTAATAAATCAGAGAATTGTTTTTTTGTGTAATTAAGAAAAGTGGTAACATTATGAAATAAAATATTAGTGATTATTTCAATAGTCTCATCTAATGGAATATTTGTAAATAGGGATTGGATGTCAAAACTAGTCATTACCGCATTGTTTATGTTAATTGTTTTTAATTCATGTGCAAAGTCAAAAGAGTTCTTAATTGTGTATTCATTACTAGTTAGCGGGTCAATTATCGGGACAAAGTATTTAGCTAGGTTATAGTTAAAGGTGCCAATAGTACTAAGAATAGGACGTAAGGGGTTACCTATTTTATGAGTTTTTGGTAATCCATAGAGGACACCAGGGGAGGAACCACTAGGAAATATATAATTGAAAACGTCTTTAGTAATAACTTTTAATTTAAGTAATGCTCTAAGGTGACGGATAAGTCTGTCCTCCATTTTAGTGATGAAAGAAAATGTATTGTCAGCGAGGACTTTAAATTTAGTTTTATCACCAAGGATGGATTCAGCTTTGTTAATATACTCAGTTTTATCTAAAATTACTGTACCGCGTCCTTTATCGGGTCTAGTGATTAAGATAGTATCATCAGATTTAAGGTCATTTAGGGCATCAAACTGAATTCGTGGGAGTTTTGGGAACGAATGTTTGAATTAATTAAATTCGCGATATGATGAATGAGCAATAGTAGAAATGCCTTGAACTAAGTTAACCCACTCCGTAATAAACGTTTTTTTAGCTTTATATTTAAGTGTATTAATAAGTTTCTCAAATGTAAAGTAATGGTTGACATAGTTAATATTAAATTTTGGTAAGGCAAAAGGTAATCCGAGTGAAAGTAAATCTTTTTCAGCAGGAGTTAACGAACGATTAGAAAGATTAATTACGACTTTATCCTTATTGACAGAGTGTTCCAGAGGAATGCCTAGAGAGCACAGTTTTGTCTTATGACAAGTTTTAGCTGTTTTGAATTTAGAGTCATTACTACGTACTAATCTATCAAAAAGACAATTAAAATCAAGCCATGACAAGGTGTTTTTCAGATCAGATTTAGTTTGATTAAAGTATGTATCATTCATCCCTAACCTTTTTAAAATCAAAACTATTAAGACCTTACTACACAGATGCTATAGTTTCTCTTCCAATTGGTTTGCCTTCGATAATGAAATTAAATTCCTTACTAATTTTTTCCAAAATAATGGCTATCCCCTCAAATTGATTGAAAAAACTATCTCTAATTTCTTAAATGAAAAGTTCAACCCTAAGTCGAGCCAATCCGAACCTATATTAGACACACATTATATTAAACTTCCATTTTATGGCCATCTCAGTTATATCATTCGTAAAAAACTCAATGATCTACTCAAGTTACACCTTCCTAACTCAAAATTTTAATTTATTTTTACTAATCCATTTACTTTAAGAACACATTTCAAATATAAAGATCCTATACCTAAAACTCTTATCTCTAATATAATTTATGAATTTGAATGTTCGAGTTGTAAGGCTCGATACATCGGCGAAACGTCAAGGAATTTAACCCTTAGGTTCTCTGAACATAAAGGTATCTCCGCACGTACTGGTCGACCTATTTCTTCTCCTTCACAATCTGCAATTCGCTCACACTCCCATGATCTTGATCACCCATTCTCTATGAATGACTTTAGAATCCTATCAAAGGCAAACTTCTCTAGTGACACTAAATTATTAGAATCCATACACATCAAGCACTTGTCCCCTGATCTTAATAACCAAGTCACTTCATACCAATTACATATACTAAAATGATTATCACACTGTTTCGATCGTCCGACTTATTATATATATATATATATATATATATATATATATATATATATATATATAATATATATATATATATATTTGGTATTTTTAGGTCTATACATGTTGACCTAATATATATATTATATATATGTTGTTATATATATAGTGATATAGTAGTATCAAGTATACATATATATAGAATAGATCAATATCAATATATATAATAATGAAATTAATATGTGTTTAAGTATGACTACAAGTCTAGACATCTATCTATCTATCTATCTATCTATCTAGTATCTATCTATCTCTCGACGCTCTCTCTCTCTCTGATCTCTCTTCCTCTCTCAATCTCCATCTCTGCGTCTCTCTCAGGCAACTCTCCCCTTCGTCTCTGCCCTCCTCTCCTCTTCTACTCGTCTCCCTAGACATCCTCTCTCTCTTTTTCTCAACTCTCGTCCTCTCGTTTCTATTATACTATATCTATGCTATCAACTATCTTCATCGTATCTATCTATCTATCTATCTATCTACCTCTATCTATCTATCTATCTATATATCTAATATATAATATATATATAATATTAATATAATATATATATATATATATATATATTTATATATATATATTATAATATGTATATATGTATTTGTGAATATACGACGTTAATCGCCTGGTAGGTGAGCAGGAGGTCCCGAGTTCAAGTCCCACCAAGGAGCAACTGTCAAATTCATCGTCGAGTTGCGGAAGAAACCCGAATGTAGCATACCTGTTCTTAAGACTGCGACTACAAGTGCAGTGGAGGTAACACAAGGTGGCAGCATGAGTCCGACTGAAGATCCGAACATCACAGAAAACAGGACCTTCACCTATAGATCACACGTGTCACTATAAAAATTCAGCTTGCGTTACTAACGGGCGAGGGCCAACCATCACGACCCTTCAGAATGTGCAGTGCCAACCACCTGAGCCCTCAAATAAAAAAACATAGTATACCCAGAGAGACATACCCGATTTTTTCCAAAATTCGTCCCGGTGTGCTGTAAAAGGTTGGCTTATGCAAATCACATCTACAGGTGTCTAGAAACATGTTTTAGAGGGCCAACCCCGGGAAAAAGCTGCTGGCAAATTTTGGGAGGTCAAAAACTAATATAACCACATAGGTTCGACAATTGTAGCTTTTGTCCCTATACACTTTATCTACTCACGTTTTCAATGCAAAAGATTGCTCTCAATTCTGTTTCAACTACAAACTAATGTAAATTATTGGCATATTTGGTATTTAGTTACTTAGGTCTTGACAAATAACCATATAATTAGAAATACATTTTTTTTATTCTAGTTTACGTAGTCAAATAAACATCTGAAGTAAACATTACATTTCGATATAATGATTATCTGTGACAGTTATGCTTATGAGAAAAGCAACAAAATGAATGGTTGTACAACACTTAATAAATCTCATTAAAATAATGGCAAATAATTATAATACTGTCACATGGAATAGATCATGTACATTAACTGTCAATATCAGAGTCACTGCTGTCTGCATCCAGTGTAACAATGCACTTTATACGACTACATTTTCTTTACGATCCCTGGCAACGGCAACCAATGTAGCAAGGAATGCCTTTTTTGCTGCAGGAACAGTTTCTGTTGCAGCCTTTCAGACAGCCACACGAGATATTCTTGGACATTTGATCTGGCCATGCTGGTAATGTGGATGGAACTGGCAAAAGCTTGTTTTCTACTAGTGACCAGCCAAAATTAGTAAATGGTTCCAAATTCGGTTGTGGGATATGCGCTGTTTTGTCAAGTATTGTAGCCAGTGCTGCCCGTTTCACATGCAACAGAAATGCGTCTTCAGTTGGGGGTAGAAATTTCAAAAGTGTGGACTTATTGTTTAAGAATTTATGTACTCTTAAGTCTCCCAGTGCAGAGCCTTTAAAGTCATCATCCTTCTTTGTATACACAGCTACCAGCACTTCTCTGGCTTGCTGGATGACGTCTGTCGTTACGGTGCCTTGAGAATTCACATCTGCTTCTCCAAAGTCCTGAAGAGCTGGAATTTCTACCTCTTTGCTGCACCTCAGCCATGTCTTTTTACTGGTGAAGAAAAGGAAGCTGGTGATGTCACGTCCACTCAGGCTGTGGATGAAGGGAAGGGATCTGCACTGTGCTGGGTCCAAACTACTTGGCATCTGATGGATCGAGAGGTAGCTGGATTGTGTGGTGCGCACCCACATTTCAGGCAGTTTCTTAAGGAGTGTAGAAGTATAGTACACACATGAAACGATGACATCTGTGTCGTTTGTATAAATGACTACACGTTCAGATCCCTCTTTCTGAAAGCTGTAGATGGAATGTAGTATAATTCTGGTGTCTGCTTCATTCTGAGTGGACTGCAGCTCTGCAACTTCATTCACTGTACCTTTTGAGACCACAACACTTTCTGTTACGCTCTTGAAGCCACCACCTAGGTATAGGCATGTTGAACCTAATGATGATTTCAGCTTTTCATCTCCATTTCATGCACAAAAATTTCAAAAGTTTTTTTTGTTGGCAGAACTGGGAAAAAATCTTGTGGAGCAGGAGCAATGTATTGTTCACTGACTTCAAAGACTTTTGCTTTTTCTGACTTGGCATACCTGTGTTGGTGTTGTGAAGCTTTGAGATTGTCTGTGTCATATCGGTCACAGCAGAAATGGATACTGGCTGTCCCTTCAGGAATATCATTCAGCATGTTGTGAAGGTATCTCTTTGCAATTGCTCCAAATGTCTCACCTTTATGGAATGACCACTGGCGTACTGCAAACATAGCATGTACAACTACAGCTGTTTTGAGCTTATCCTGTGGGAGATGAGAAACCGTGGTCATCTGGGTTTCCTCCTTCAATGCTTTCACCAATGTGCACTTGGTTCCACCTGCTCTCATCGACCCATTTTCATTGAACAGTGATGGAGGAAACTTGCTGCATTCATGCTTGCCTATAAAGTTGATGATGTCAACTTCACCTCCACTGGCAGCTAGTTGCGTCAGGCGTAGCAGAGCAGTCACCTCATCACTCTTTCCAGTGGTAGTAGAAGGATTTTTTGCCTTTTTGGTAGTGATATTTTGAGTGTGAAATGTCTTCAGCTTTACCACTTTGGTTTGCTTTTGCTGACATCTAATAGAATCAGCGAGAGCTTCAAAACCTATGCTTTTCACATTTGTCAAATCAGCTTGAGTATCAGGTTCTGCATGTTGACCTGTTGATATGCTGAATAACACTGGCATTTCTGCTCTGAAAGGATTTGTCTGCATGGCTGCCAAAACTTTATGAATTGTCTCTTTATCCCTGGACACTCTGGTCTGACCTGACTCATGGTGGGGGCTATGAGTATGCAGCTTCAGCATGGACTTTAGTTGTGAAGATACCTCTGCAGTTATGGGCTTGGTGTACACCCATTTAGTGCGAGTAGCAGCATTTAGTGTTATCCCGTCAAGACCATTTGCTTCCTTTGCATCAGCATTGTATGTTTGTTCTAGCAGCATATCCGGAGACACCCCATTGTGGCATCCATCTGATCTTCGGCCAATTTAGCATGGCCTGATACACCTCTGGTGATGTGTCAGACAGAGATCGCATCTCGAACAAGTAGAGAGGTAGAGATTGTTGCCCATATTTGTAGTGACATGCTGCTGTCAGAAACGGAAGCATCTTAGCCGACTCACACAAGTGTCCAAGCCAGTTCCCTTCTCTCTGGTAGAAGATAAATCTGTGAAGAATATCAGACATCTCTAAAAAGCTGAGCCAAAACACTGCTGTTGGACGATCTGATAGTGATTTTTGAAATTCTTCCAATTGTTTCTGAAGCATTGAAAGTTGTTCATGACGTGACTGAACTGACTTCAGCTGTTCAGTGGCATCTTTGTTGTTATTAAGCAGCATTTTCAGGACATCCTCAACAGCGTCTTTCCACTCCATGGTATCTTCAGTTAAAGCCCAGGATTCAAACTCCTCCCAATATAGGTGCCAGAGTGCCTCACTGAGTATTCGCAGAGCATGCATAGACTGGTAATAGTCAGCCCTTTCTCCAAAGATTTTTTTTGCTGTTCCTTCACCACACATCCCAGCCAATACAAGAAGCTCTTCGATGCCAGAATCCTGCATGATTTTACAGATGGATTTCAGGTAGTTGTGTGCCAGATGAAAACCTCCAAGGAGCAAAACAACATTTGGGAACTTATCTCTGTACTTGTCTCTAATTGTTACCGCAAGTTCACAAGTGGCTTGATCGCCGGTGATGATAGTGTGTGTGTCTTCCAGTGCCTTAGATGTCTTCACTAGACGTGTCATCTCCTCTTTCAGAACACCAGGGTCTGTTGGAGAGGCTGGTATCAGTGGAAGGTATGCAACTTTGCTTGATTTGTGATGTGGCAGAAATCTTGCACAGAATGCAGAGAACCCTGGAATTCCTACATCTTCATCACATAGCACTTCCAGTAGCTGTGAGTGTTCGACTTGTCTTCCTAGACGCCATATTAGCAGCATATCTTCAGCCACACCATCAGAGGGTGTTTCCAGACTTCTGATATCACCTATACTGCTGAGTGATCTAGAGCTCTTTCTGTCTCTACCGGAGATATAACAAGCTTGAATGGCACTGTCTGGAACACATTCTAGAGTCCTTCTCCTGCCCCCAAATGAATGAACGACACTAAAACTGTCCGTTTGCCTGACTTGAACCCTGGTTGTCTCAGGATTTTCAATGACGATAGCAGTTGTAGCATTGAAGCTTCCCCCATCTAGTGTCTTCTTTTTCCAGTCCAGGTTGTCCATTGCAAAGACATGCACTGTCCCGTGGCTGTGGCTCATTGTGGCAGGGATGAACACACCATCCTCTTCAACCTGTTGCATAATGTTTTCGCTATCCCTGGTTAGTCGGCGTTGCAGGCTGTCATAGATGCTTCCTTGGCCAAGTCTGTTGTTCAGGTTGATAAGTGATTTGCTGCGTGTTTGGTTGTAAAGATGGTAAGCTGTGGCAATGCCTAGTGGTGTTGGTATTCCAGCTACATGGTGCAAGATTTGCTTAGACAGTACTAGTGACTTTTGCTTAATTGTTGGATTAACCGTCGCCAGGTCCTGTAGGTCATTAAACTGCTGCAGTTCTCCTTTGTCAGAGAGAAGTGTGACAACAAAATTGAAGACAGACTGTGGGACAACCTTTTCTGCAGCTTCAAGTGATACTTCTTGTGATTGGTAGTGCATCTATTCTTTCTTGTAAGTTTTTATATCCTTTCTCAATAAACTTGCTGCATGCTGTAAGGTTTGCTGCTTTTCATCTACAGACGACTGTGCTTCCAAAATTCTTAATTTTTCAAGGGCATCACCCAGTGGGATGAATGATGAACAGATGAAGCCCGATCCTGATGTCTGGTCAATTACTGAGACTCTCTTACCAAACCTCTGTTGCAGTTTCCTTTTCAGTCTTGTAGAATAATAAGTGGATGCTGTTTTGACACTTATCACGAATCATCACGAAGCATTTCTCTGTATCTATTTCCTAGTGTTTGAATTAGAAATCCACACTTCTCCTCGAACAATGGAACCTCCAGTTCCTCTATCAGACGGTCAAAAGCCAAGTCATACATTGTCTGATTAGGTGATCTACCTTTACTGATCCGTGTAGCTCTAAAAGCGTTCATGCATGGTTTGTGGTAGCAAGTATCATTTGCTACCATGTCATGCCCTTGGCCAATCAGTCTGTAAAGGATATCTCACCTGCCCAACTGCTTGGCCTTGTCATGTATTGCTTGCTGGCTTAGTTTGGTTGATACCTTGCTGGTTGGTTTCTTTCCCTGGTGCCATGTTTTGTTACATATGACACAGTTGTTTTTTGCATCAAATGCTGGAGCATATTTCCTAGTTTTTATTGGGGATTCCAGTGATGATGCGCTGCTTGAAGATTGGCCAGCACTGCAGGTGGGAGCTGGTTCATCTCCAAGAAATTTTTTCTTAGCTAAGGTGTAACTCTTTTTGAGGGTATACCAGTTCCGACACTTTTTATGCCACTTAGGAGATTTGTCTGTGGTCCATGCTTCATTTCTTACTTCATCTTTAAGCATTGAGTACGTTTTATCTTGCTGAGCATTCATAGCATCAAGGAACTTTGGTACAGATGTAGTCTGAATGTTCATCAGTTCTACCTCAGACGAGTCTTGGCATATGACACACCTAGAGTAATCCACAGACTCTCTCATCCTTTTTGGCGGGTTGAGAGACACCGTTCCTGCTGCTCCTCTTTTCACTCCTTTGCTGATCTTGTTTTTCAGAAGCCTGTAACAAATAAGATAAAAAAGCACATTACTACCCACCACCACTATAGTACAAAACAAAAGATATAGAAAAACAGATACAAATTAATGCCAGACCCAACAACTACATTTTCTTCATCGTGAACGTTACGAACGTGACGTGTGTGAACGAACCAGTGAACGTTAAGTGTTAGATAGAAAAGGACCACAATGATAAAGAATCTGTTTTTCAGCATTAACTCAATAGCCTTACCATTCAACTCACATGCAGTCATACACCATCGAAAACAATAAGAGACACCACTATTGCTTCAGTTGTTTTCCCTCCTTTGCTCGGCATAGAAGCCTGTAAGAAATAAAAAAGCGCATGCTGTAACTATCCAACACCACTATAGCACACAACAGAAGTCATAGGAAACAGAAAATAACGAATGCCAAATCAACAACTACATTTTCATCTTCTGTTCCAATGCTTAGCATAAAATAATCATAATTACACTGAAATTGAAGTTTTTTCAGCGTAAGCTCAATGCTTTGACCACGAAGCTCACATGCACACCTAGAAACACTGAAAAATACTAGAAATACATGCTCTGAATCATCATTGCAGACAACATCACTACTAAGGTTCGAGATAGTGCCGGTGTGGCTGGAATTCTCGATTTTTTTGTTTTTAGGCTGGTAAAAATTTCCAGCAACTTTTTCAGAAGGTTGGCCCTCTAGATCATGATCCTAGGTATAGGTAGATTGAGTTTTTGTAGGCAAACCTTTTACAGCACGCCGGGACCAATTTTTCACTTGGCTCCCTGGGTAGTAGCCAACAGGCGGAATAGGTTTCAACGTAAAAAAAAAAAAAAAAAAAAAAAAAATACGTATACATCTGCCCCTGTACTAAATACATATATAATAATTAGCAAATAATGTTTTAATTATTGAATAAAATAATGATCTAACTAGACTAGGTAAATATCCTTTATGTTACCATATATTTAAAGGATATGGAAGTAAACAAACTGACCTCTCCCTGAACTTAGACCCAGCAACAATGAACTGGATGAAACCTGCTAATACAATGTGCACCACCGATACCTATCCCTTAACAAGTAGAGAGCGCACCATGCGCTCCCATCTAGCTGCATGAAACCGTCGATGTAGAGATAAGGCGCGGCAGGGACAGAGAAGGACACTGCAGAGATGTGGTCCAGAGCCCAGAGTCCAGAGGAAGCGGAGGTGGTGGGGAAGAACATAAGAACATAACAAAGAACATAAGAACATAACAAAGAACATAAGAACATAACAAAGAACATAAGAAAACAAGGAAGCTACAGGAGGCCGTGAGACCTACACGTGGTAATTAATGTTACTTAACACTACCTACATCCACCTTTCATCCCCATCCATTAATTTATTCAGACTTATTTTAAAGCTCCTTATTGACTCCGAACTGACCACGACGACGGAGTCCATTCCAATCATTTACCACCCTATTAGTGAACCAGTTTTTCAGTATTTCCTAAATAAATCTACGCTTTTCAAGCTTGAATCCGCTACTTCATTTCCTACATCTCCTTTATTGTATCCCTTTAACCACTTAAAAACTTCTATCAGATCGCCTCTTACTATACGCATATCGAGTGATTGTAAATTTAATACCTTCAATCCCTCTCATAACTAAAGTTACGCATCCCCTGTATTATTTTGGTCATCCATCTCTGCACTGATTATATCCATCCTGTAATACGAAGACCAAAACTGTACCGCATATTCTAGGTGAAGTCTGACTAGAGCCAAATAAAGCTTTAGAATAACCTCAGCACTTCTACTTATAACACTCAATCAATCAATCATTGGGGGCATACGCCGGGGAGCGCGTTGCCTCGCCCACCCTACGACGCCACTTCTGGGGGTCCCCACGCGCGAGTCCCTATGCAGGTTCCTTTCCCACACCAAGCAGCTCTCGACAAGAAGCATCAACTTGCCCCAGCCACGAGCCTTGTGGGCGCCCCCTTGGCCTCCTCCACGCCAGATTATCTCTTACAGATACAACCCGATGGGAAGGATCGGTTTCAGGGTAGCGTGCCACATGCCCATATAGCCGAAGTTGGCGCTGACGGACTATGCAGGTAATAGGCCTCGATTCAGTCTCACGGTGCAATCGCTGATTTGACACGTAATCATCCCAGCGATACCCCGTGATTCTGCGAAGAAACTTATTACCAAAGGCATCGATTCGTCTCTTCAAGTCGCTATTTAGTGTCCATATCTCACAACCATAGAGTAAGACAGTGATCACAACCGACTTGAAGATCCGGATCTTTGTCCTCCTGCACAGGTACCGACAACGCCAAATACTCCTGCTGAGCGAGTCCATAACACCGTGGGCTATGCCAATCCGCCGTAAGACTTTTTGACGTGACCCGCCGTCAGTTATGGACTGCGCTACCAAGGTATGTAAAACTTTCCAAGATCTCAATGTCCTCGCCGCACGCATGAACAGACTGTACTGTTTCATCTAGTAAGCCTCCAAACACCTGGACCTTGGGTTAAGCCAGGAGACCTCAAGTCCCAAAGGCTTTGTCTCCGTGCAGCGCCTCGAGAGCCATCACCAGGACCTCCAACGACTCAGCAAAGATTACTGCATCATTGGCAAAAACAAGATCAGTGATCTTGGTGTTGCCAAGGGATGCTCCACAATCACTTTGATCTACAACTTTGCCCAATACCCAGTCCATACAAATGTTGAAAAGTGATGGGGCAAGGACGCACCCTTGCCTCACTCCTGTATTCACAGGAATGAAGCTGGATTCACCTGCCCCACACTTCACGCACTCTCAGTGCCAGAATACAGACCAGTCATCAAACCAATAGTCCTTGCAGGAATCCCGCGAAGTCGCAGAAGATCCCAGAGTGACTCACGATGCACTGAGTCAAACGCCTTCTTGACTTTTAACACTCCTGGAAATAAATCCTAACACCCTGTTAGCTCGATTTCTAGCCTCAATACATTGATTCCTAGGACGGAGGTCTGAGATTAACCGTACACTCAGATCTTTCTCACCTTCTGATCTTTTCAGTGATACATTGCGTATAGTGTACCTATTACCAGGATTTTTCTACCAGCAATAATTACGCTACACATATCAATATAAATTCCCCCTGTCACCTGACTACCCACTCATTTAATTTATCTAAGTCTCCTTGCTAATAAGTGGAGGTCGAAGTGCGGCAAGGTCAAACGATGCTCTCAGGACGCGAGAATAGTGGGAAGCAAGATGGGGAGACCGGAGGCACTTGACGCTGAAGGAAGAGACATTGACGTGTATTCTCTCAACAATTGGGTGGATGTTGAGCTCAGTTGACATGTCAACTATTCTGGTGGAGACATGAGATCCAAAAATGCACCTCATCACATTGTTCTGAAATGTTAATAAAGGTTCCAAAGAGTTCTTAGAGAGCTGACTGTGGGCAGGGGAGAGGTAGTCTGTAACTGACCGTATGAATGCAATATAGAATGTTCTAGCCACATGGATAGATATTCCAGCAACATTATTTGTTCCATTTGCAAGGGATGAAGCACTGCTGTAGCCAGTGTACGAAATTTAGGTCAATGGGATGAACGTAATGCCACTCAGGTATGGCTGGGGTCACGGATGATCCGCATAGGCTCTCCCAGGCAAAGTGACTGATATATAGGTACTAGGTATTTTCCTCCCCGATACAAGCATTATATGCGCAGCGAGAGAGAGAGAGAGAGAGAGAGAGAGAGAGAGAGAGAGAGAGAGAGAGAGAGAGAGAGAGAGAGAGAGAGAGAGAGAGAGAGAGAGAGAGAGAGAGAGAGAGAGAGAGAGAGAGAGAGAGAGAGAGAGAGAGAGAGAGAGAGAGAGAGAAGAAGCTTGCTCATTAGTACTAAGACATGTATATGTAAACATGATTAAATACCCCCCCCCCACCCACCCACCCACCCACCCACCCACCCACCCACCCACACACACACACACACACACAAAGCACACACGCACACCCACGTATCGATTGGTTTTAAAGTTAGTTCCCGTCCGTTGTCCAGTGCACCACCAACATCACTTCCAACCCTACTATCACCACCACCATCAACAGCAGCAATAACATCATCATTATCATTACTACCACCACCACCATTACCGTCACCACCACCACCACGACCAACACCAACTCCTTCCCGGTAAACACCACCACCACCACTACCACTGCCACCATCAGCACCATCGCCACCATTTTCTTTGCCTCTTGGAAACATAAGGAGGAATGTACAGTAGTATCTCCAGGTGGAGGTAGCATAATTGCCACAATAGAGAACAATAAAAACAAAAAGATACCTGACAATTATTTATAAATACATAACCCGAAACAATATCGCAAAACTTATTATATTCAGGCACAAAAATGGATGTATAAATAATTGTTACTTATTGATTTCCGCTACATAGACAAATATAAATAAAAAACGAAGGCTAGTCAGCACGCCACACACACACACACACTCTATATTCTTGTCAGGCATATGTGTTCTCCAAAAAACAAAAGAAATATAAGACTTATTTTTCTTTATGATATAATAGCATTTCCTCTTATCATATGTTATGTTGCTGCCAATTTGGAAGAGGACTGTAGGGCTAGAGAATATTAAGGATGGAAGATGATAGAAAAAGATAAAGATGCGGGAAGGTACTGAGGAGAAATTGTAGGGAGGGATAGAGTATAGCATATATGGATGAAGGAGAAAAGGATCGAAGGATAAAGGGTTTAATAGGAATTATACATGCAAGAGTAAATGGAAAACAGGTAAAAGGATGGAGAGGAAGGAAGACAAATAAATAGCTGTTGGCAGGAGTGTACACTGTATTTCACATTTAAAGCACGTATATACATTGTTGCATTTGTGGAAAATTGTGTGACAGAGTGACGGGCACATAGCTGGCAATATGAAAAAGCTGTTAATCCCTCTTACCCCGTCACACACAAACAAACACAAACTAACACACACACACAAACACACAGACATACACACACCAACACCCACCCACCCACACACACACACACAGCTATCTATTGATCCCTAGTACATGCAGCACTTTCAAGCTCAAACTCCTCTGTTGTATACTCCGCGGGATTCAAACTCTATACATGTATCTTCAAGTTATGTAACAAGGCATTTATGAAGATATTATGTGGAGTTAGTCAGCCATTCAATATTTGTGAAGGAAATACTGTAAGTAAAGAACCGTGAATCCAAATACACTGCAAGTGCTTCTGAACTCACAGGAACAATCGTTTCGAGCTGCTATAAACATTACTGTATTACTGATCAGATGAAGTCAAGATTCGCTTCACTGTAATAAACGGAAAGCGATTTGAGTAAATGCTTGGAGTTTACCCAAGCAGATATTCATGATTCAAATGTGAAAATCTAAGGTTTACATAAATATTATAGTGACAATAAAACCATAATTGACATCTATACTGTAGGTCTCGAGTTGACGATATAAAACAACGAATCATCTATCAAGAAGATTACAGTCGTAATCAACGCTTCAGTGGAGTTCAGGAACTGCCTGTTGGTGAAAACTAGAATTAAGTAACCAGCAACTCTGATTACAAATTAATTGAAGACAAATTTTACCTACACCAATGAGTCTTGAACGTGCTCGCCATATAGGACCGATTGCTGTCTCTCATCCCCGTGAAATTTTTGCGCGGTTACCGAAGTTTGGTGATCGTGAAATAGTTCTCAGGAATGCCAGGATGCTGAAAGGATTGGGAATTTTCATCAATAAAGACAATGTGGTCGGCATCTCAAGCTATAAATGATAGATGGGGAGGCGGTAGCAGAGTGGTTAGCGTCTCCGACTGGCGTTCAAGGTGACCCGAGTTCGATCCCCGACTGAAACCAAAAACCTTTCTGCACCGTCGAGTGGCCTAAGAACACCCACATGCCCTGCCCATTAACTCTACTTTCGATTGCGAGTTCATCGGAGTGCACAGGGGGGCGGCAGTAGCCTATAATCACAGGCGTCACTATAAAAATCCTGCCTGCGCCATCACGGGCGAGGACCAACCATCACAGCCCTCAAGTGAACCTCCAGAGCCTACCATCCGAGCCCTGGGTCGGACAACCGGGTTTGTGCCCCACCTCCCGGGGTGGTGGCTTCGGCCAACACTAGAGGAGAGGCCTACGAAGCGATACTAAGCGATAGAGGTTACAAGAAGAAGAAGAAGACCTCGGCCATATATGAAGGAGTAATGAAAAAGCTAGAGTATACAAGGAAGTACAAGACACCGGCGTGTGACCCGCGTGTATGTGGATGTGGTGGATACAGGATTTGAAGCGACGGAGGTGTTCAGGGGATAAAGGAATGATGGAATAAGTTAGTGAGTAGAAGTAAGTACAACACATCGGAGGCGTATGTAGTAGGAACAAGTGTTGGAGGTTATAAGCGACGGAGGTGGCACAGGGAAATGTGGAATGAAGGAATAATGGAATAACTTACTTTTTGAGAAGGACAACGAAGCTGAAAGTTTATGCAGAGTGAGGATTGGAGGTAGACGTAAAGAAGCTTAATAATGCGGGCCGCGGATGCCTTGTGAGACACGTTTGAGACACCATCTGATTGGCTAGCACGTTTGTTTTGACACAATTGTGATTCGCTGGCAAGGCTGTGACGTCATTGTAGTCGCTCAGCCACTCAGCTATGAGCAACCACGTACCACCACTATCATGTCTCGTCTTTAGATACCAGTTAACACCGGGGTGTAGAAATAGAGGTATGTTGTTGAGCTAGCACCATTGGCATTAAACTTTCTTTGGATCCCTTCCCTGAGCCGCTATTCACAAGGTCACTGTTACTGAACTCAAGTTACTCAACTCATTGCCTCGTGCGCCATACTGCAGTAAGCATATACACGCTCTTCTCTGTCACCCACCACCACAATCAACTTTCTTTGAAAGAGAACAATATTGCAACAGCCTGTTGTGCAATGACGTCCAGTCACATGTGTGGCTTGGGATTATTTCGAGATTATCTCTAATGACATTTCAAAGTGTATACTTTGCAATAATAATTATTCATGTAAGATATTATCATGTAATTATTCGTGTAAGAGTGGGTCCTCGTCCCGCAACCTGGCAACATGTTTGTTCTATAACATTATCATATAAAACACAGTAAACACACTAACTAAATGTCATTATGAGACTCTGAAAAAATATGCATGAACTTAAAATTGACTTCAGGCGTTTTCTGCGGGGAAGCAGGATAGTTTTCTCTTGCAAGAGAAAACATTTCACTTGCTCAAATTTCGCTTGCAATCATCCTGAGAGGATGCTTGCCGGACCGGCAAGAGAAATTCTTGCTGAGCAAGTGAAATACGTCAGTGAATTACGTCAGCGTTAGGCTGGCTCTCCATTATAGGAGACTTTGGCGGTTGACTTCAATGTCACTCTCTTACTAAATATATATGTGCTGTATATCTCTCACCTAACTCCTCGGACTATGTAAAATTCTTCGACTATTTAAAATCAAAAGTGGAGCACATCTCATCTCATTTTCCTTTAGAAGAAATTTCCATTCTTGGGGATTTCAATGTTCACCACCAGCATTGGCTATCATCTTCTTTCACTGACCAACCTGGTGAACAAGCCTACAACTGTTCTATCCCTCAAGACCTAGAGCAGCTGGTGCAGCACCCTACCGTATTCCTGACCGGCCTTGGAGACACGCCAACATTCTTGATCTTTTCCTAATTACAAAACCCTTCTGCTTACTCTGTGAAACTATTCTCCGTTGGGTTCCTCCGATCACAATCTTTTTTATGTACCTGTCCTATCGTTCCGGGCCCCCCTCGGGACCCACCTAAGCGGGGGTGCTCCTGGCATTTCAACTAAAGCTAAGTGGGAAGACCTAAGGGAGTACTACTCTGATTTTCCATGGAATGATTACTGCTTCCATATCAGAGACTCATCTCTTTGTGCAGAGCGCATAACT
>JACEEZ010004828.1:330000-337500 GCA_016584305.1 Chionoecetes opilio | reverse complement strand
ACCATCAGGGTGTGGCTCGCTACCACTCACACCACATCTGACACCACTTTCCCTAGCACGACGCCGCGACTTACTACGTACTACGTTGTAATTTATCATGGTGACTGGTGACTCATATGATATTCCTGGCTAGCCACCCCTACCACGCCTCAGGGCATAATAGGGTCGGCCGGTTTGTCAGGTCAATGCTAGTCACCTCGACCTCCATTCCACCCTCGGTCAGCCACACTCCCTATACCCACAGTGTCGCCACAGGCAGATAACTCGCGTCTGCCACACTCCCTATACCCATATTACTGTATGTTTATATCTACCACAATATACCACTATCAAAATACACTAACCTCTGCGAATACTGTATCCTGCACACAACCTATAAGGAAGAAGGACTCAACCAGGCGCCCCAGTGAAGGGGTGGCAGACGGACACCCACGCGAATTCAACTCCCGCTCCGGCCAACCACGCTACCTACATTACCTACACTACCACTCAACATCGGTGGTCCCCATACACTACCACTTAAACACGTTGTTTCATAAGCGTAACACTCCTAACAGTCTTGCTAGCACTAGTTAGGTCCGTGGCAGTGTTGCAGGCTGACTCTTTGCTACGACAGAGTCGCAGGGTGTCAGGTATTCTTGGCAGGGTGTCAATCACCAGTACCATACGACGAAGGCCTTGGTCTCAAACCCCGGAATTGATTCGGAGTCAAGGCATCTATCACACAATTCCGCGTTGTCTGATAGCTCCAGAGGACGATAGCGGACAGCGGCAACAGAGAACTCGTCGAATGACGCTGCTTCCTGTTGTCTGCACTCGTCAAATATAACGCGCCTGAATTGCACATTCTTCTGGCGCTGGAAATGCTCCGTGACGCGCTTGAGAACATCATCCACCGACAGGCTTTACTCGTCATCAACAATCCCGGAGGCGTGTGCTAGCACACTGTGCATATCAGGGGTGATGCACGAGAGGAAGTATGCGAGCTGTGTCCTCGTCGGGTGTCCCCGAAGCTGTAGCATTTCATCGTAGTATGCCCACACACTACGCCACATTTTGTAATCACGGTACGAGACGTTGGGCGAAAGCTTTTACGGTAGTTGGGCTTGAGGCCTTCTGATGGCGCGGTGAGTTGTGGGTGTGGTCCCAGAAACCTCCATGGCCGTTAAGGATAAAAGCCGTTTCCTCGTTAGACGGTCCATCGTCAACACCGTCACCAGGAGGCACCATAACACATGCGAGGAGTTCTTGCATTATCAGCCGGTCGTCTGCAGCTTGGGGTTGCTGTGACATCATAGAGAAGAGCTTGTCAAAAAACTGCATAGTTGACGCCTCCATGTTTGACTAAGCCTCGGCCGTTCACCGCATAGTTAACGTTCACTTGTAAAAGTCACCAACAGGCAGGCAGGTTCACTCTGTAGCACCACCACTCACAATCCTACTCCATGCGCCATGTTCAAAGTAAAGGTCAATGGATAGTGCTGGTTGGGTGAATAGTTTACTGATAAAAAGCATGTAATAGTACGTGAGAACAGTGAATAACATTATACAGTGCAGGTAAATAGGCGGGTGATTGTGAGGCCTGAGATGCAGGGAAGGACTGCTTACTAGAGCCCCGACTCTGCCCAGGTACGAAGCCTCGCTTGTAGAAACCTCGTTGAGTGGTTGTTGTGTTGCAGCAGCAACAAGCCACCACTCACTACATATCGCAGAGTGCCTCACGATGCACTGAATCAAACACCTTCTTGAGATCAACATAAGTTGCATGCATCCTCTGTCGAAATTAGCGTTTAAGGTAAATTGTTGACAAACCAGGCGGGAAGCCAGACTGCTAAGGTCTCTGACCCTTCAGGAGATACTGCGGATCCGTGTCAGCAATAGATAGGCAAGCACCTTGCCTGGCACGATGAGCAGTGTAAAACAGCGGTAAATATTGCAGTCCTGACGGTTCCCTTTCTCTTTCCAGATAGAAACGACCAACCCCCTTTTCCAGTTGGGAGGAATGGTAACTGATTGCCACACGGTAGTCAAGACAGCATGCAAACCGCGGTTAATGGCCCCAAACCCAGCTCTGAGCAGCTCCGAAGTGATATTACAAACGTCAAATGCCTTTCCATTCTTCAACTTTGCTACAGCCTCTCTGACTTCGTCAGAGGGTGCAGCTTCGTCAATGGGAATGATTTTCACGTTTGAAGGTATCCCATAGTTCTACAGGGTCACCGAGGGCGCCAAGCACACTAAATCGATTTGAGACTGTCACTGCATACACATTGGGACATCTCAAGTCCTTCAGCTTCTTAAGATGAAACACATTATGGTTACCTCTTGAGATTCTTCTGGACTTGACATGAAGTTTTAGTGTAGCAACAACAAGTCTGTGATCAGTTGCAAATAACACGGCGCCTCAGTAAACTCTTCAGATCTGGAGGATCCTCCAACGAGTATTAACGAGGAAGTGGTCGATCTTCTTAGATACCCCTCTAGCATTACTATACATGTCCAGTGGTGCAGCTTTGGTCTCTAATACCAAAAACCTGCAATTATCAACCTTCTGGACCTAACAAAATTCAGGAGAGAGCTGTTAATGTTCATGCAACCAGAAACAGTACATAATCACCCAATACTCATAGCCAACTCTCACAGTGCTAGTATTAGCATTGAAGTCGACCAAGACAATGAGTGTGTCCCGAAGAGAACACTGCTTATATACAGAGCCTAGTCTGGCGTAGAACATCTTGTTACTCATTTTTATATAATATTGTATATAGAAGGGAACAGGGTTCATCCCAAATCACTTACAGATGTCAGTGACACTGTTGGGGGTTGATTGCCGATGAAGCCTTACTTATAGGCAGGTGTAACTTTCTTCCCTAACCAGACGACACTTCAAAGTGGTAGTTAATAAAAGTGGTCGAGCGGTTTTAGTAACTAAGTATCGCTTGCTGATTTAATTAATGTTTAATTAATGTCTAATTAAAAACGTATTTTTGTGCAGCATATAATCATATATTATATATATATATATATATATATATATATATATATTATATATATATATATATATATTATATATATATATATATATATATATATATATTATATATCATCTATGTTATACACTCTAGTTTATAATTAAAGGTCAAGAGTCACGGCAGCATCATTAAAAGCGAATAACCATCAACGGTTATAATATAACCTTATAATTATGATTTCACATTCATCAATAAAACCTCTTATTTTTCAATTGTTGTGCCAGTTATCTGTAATATCAATTTTAGTGGGAAATATATACTTAAAAAACAATTGAGTGTTTAGATGACCTATGTAAAATATCATAAAAAACGGTCAGTAAGAAATGTAGCAAAGCGGGCACCGAACAGGAAGGATCTCTACAGTAACACAATATATCTCAAAATATTACGCAACAACATATAGCAGCCAAGAATGAGGATTGGAAGATGGCACAGTTCAGTGGTTTGGGATGATGTTGGTGAAGCCTTTGATATAATTTATAACTGTATAGTATTTCATAAATATCCACATAAAGGCCCCTCATCACCTTGCGCCTTCAAGTGTTTTATTGGTCCATCTCGCTCTCTGGGCAAACCTTGACTTCCCATCAAAGGGTACTTACGGGAACCTCCTAATGCCCTAACTGCCTTGCACTCACCATTGAAGCCTCCCTTCATGGCCGTCAGCGCTTCTTATCTGTTCCTCGTAAGTCATTACCAAAATTTCCGCAAACCATTCCACTGCACCTTGGTTATTATTGCCTACCTTCTCTTATTCAGCTAGTATGTATTTCCTTCACCCTGTTTCTCTTACCTTCCCTACTTTCCTCTTTTGCTTTAAAACTTTACTCCTCACTATTTATGCCTTATTCTTCCAATCGCTATCTTCCATTTCTCCTCTGTTCATTTTTTAAATCATTTAACTCCTAGCAATATATTTACCTCCGCCAACGAAGTTGGAGGGGTTATGTTTTCACCCCGATCTGTCTGTCTGTCTGTCTGTCTGTCTGTCTGTCTGTTTGTTAGTGTACAGGATTTCTCAAAAAGTTACGAATAGATTTGGACCAAACTCGGTATACCAAGTCTATTTGGTATAAGGAAGAACTGATTTAATTTTGGATGAATTTATTGACAACTGTTGCCATGGCAACCAATTGATGAAATATTCGGCAGGAGGTATGCGCTCATACTGAGTGCATTATATATATATATATATATATATATATATATATATATATATATATATATATATATATAATATATATATATATATATATATAATAAGAAGAAAATGAGGAAACAATTAATTAATTGAAGAGGAACAGATAACATGGATTAAGTGGATATTTCATATGAAAACAAGTAAGAGAGATGGGGAAAACAAATACAACTAGGTGGGGGGCACTCAGTAGAGCATACTGAGTGAGCATACCTCCGCCCGCATATAAAAAGTTAAAAAAAAAAAAAAAAAAAAAAAAATATATATATATATATATATATATATATATATATATATATATATATATATATATATATATATATATATATATATATATATATATATATATATATATATATATATATATATATATATATATATATATATATATATATATATATATGTATATTTAAAAAAAAAAAAAAAATTACTTTTTTATATGCGGGCGGAGGTATGCTCACTCAGTATGCTCTACTGAGTGCCCCCCACCTAGTTGTATTTGTTTTCCCCATCTCTCTTACTTGTTTTCATATGAAATATCCACTTAATCCATGTTATCTGTTCCTCTTCAATTAATTAATTGTTTCCTCATTTTCTTTCTTCCCTCCGTCCTTCTTTTCATTTATAATTCCTTCCTCCGTCCCATGTTTCCCTACCCGCATTCCTCCCAACACTCGTTCATCATTCATCATAGGTGTCACCACTTCACGCTCGATATTATCGATTCATGTATTGTACAAGCGCTTTACTGTACTTTTTACAACTTTAGTGTGCACGTGTGTGTGTATATGCGTGTGTAATCACCAAAGTTTTTTCCACGCGACCTGGACTCGCGATCGCCAGTTTTAACCTCCCGGAGAGAGTTTGGAGCTCGTATGACTGATCTATGGGTATAGCAGGAACCTCACAACACACACACACACAAACACACACACACACACACACACATACACACACTCCGTACTGGGTACTCCGTAGTGTAGCGGTTAGCACGCTCGGCTCACAACTTCGAAGTCACTAAGGTTGAGAGACCTTCTCTACTACGAGAGACCAATAAGGTCTCACTTTTTTCGAGCATGATACAAATGAAAGTCGTAGTCATGATTAATGAATGAATGCCGGCTTTTTTTTTTTTTTTTTTTTTTTACATTCATGCCAATAGCGCCTGTAGGCAATAACAATTATATAATAACACTTATATAATTGTTATTATTATCATAATAAATAAATAAGAACTATCTCCTTGTAGTTACCACTGCAGCGATTAACCAAACATTCTTTAAAATGATTTGTCGAACGTTTGCAGCACGTCGCCTACGTGCATTAAATGTTTCTGTTTTTGACCAGACATTGCATGTAATGGAAGCTGCACTAAATGCGATCATTGTGTATCTATTATTTAAACCATGATTGATGCTACTAAATTATTGTAAATAATCTCTCTTTTTTTCCATGCATTATTCTCACTTATAGTGGTATTCACGCATTAATTTAGGGGAGGCGGTGGCCGAGCGGTTAGCGTCTTGGAGTGGTGAGCTCAATGTCCCGATTTCGAATACTGCCGGGGGCAACTCTTTCGATCTTCTTTAATGGGGTCGACAGGAGCCTGGCAGGAGAGCAGAAGGTCCCGAGTTCAAGTCCCAACAAGGAGCAACTGTCAAATCCATCGTCGAGTGACTGAAGAAACCCGCATGCAGCCGACTGCGAGTGCGACGGAGGAACACCAGGTGGCAGCGTGAGTCTGACTGAGGATCCAAACATCACAGAAAACGGAATCTTCACCTACGACCATAGGTGTCACTATAAAAATCCAGCCTGCTCCACTAACGGGCGAGATCTTTTGGTACTTTTACAGCTACCATACTTATGATTGGTCATACCTATCTGCATGTCAATCACTTGTTCTGAAGACGCTACATATGAAAGAATTTTTAAGAAATATGCCGTACGTGACATTTGCTATGTTCGTACTAATATGCTAACTACCTTTCCTTGTCCATATTTGTCCATAAATGTCCATATTTGACATATATTGCAATATCATATATATATATATATATATATATATATATATATATATATATCCTCACTTATAACCCTGGACATGCATCGCTATATTTCATGACCTTCATTGGTATGCCTATGCCACATGTGTCCGCGGCGTCTTAAAAAATCATAAAAAAAAACATTAGAGGTATGAATCTCATTTTACACTTAAAAAATAATGTAAGTATCCCTTAATATTAGTTAGGAGGCTAATGCAGTATGAGTGATAAAAATATTTATTCCAAATAAAAAAAAAAATTAGTGAACTTTTTTAGTGACTAATGAAAATACCCATATAGAGAATACTTCCTCTAACTTAAGGCACCTTGGCTACTGCCAGCTTCAAGATGGATGTCTGTGCTTCAATGTGTTGCATTACTGGTGCCTGACACCTTATACATACAGAACTGTAAAGAAAACAAAAACACCATTTTTTTTCACCACAAAAATTATTCACTATTTTCAAAAATTCATAGGGTAACTACATTTACTATGTTCTGGCTGAAAACCACCATGAATGTTCCTTCACTATCTAAAAAGAGCCCCATGGCCAAAAAAAGTATATCAGAATGTGTTTTCACGCATGTGTTTCACGTCACCCCCAACCCCGGTGGGGGTGACGCAGCCTAAGGGGAGGCCTCTTGATAGGCTGAGACCACCTCCTCTTCGTCTTCAAAACAGTCATCAATTTCAATAATATCATTCTCTACTGGTCGGATTAACTAGATAACTCGTCTAGCTAGCTTGTCTATAGGTGTTAAAAGCGTATCTCAAATACATAGACTTATAGAGCAAAGAATGTAAAAGTAATTTTAAAAAAATTACTTTCACAGTACCGCGGTGCCAAATGTTGGGTTAGGCAGTCCGATTCTGGGGGATAAAGACGGAGGAGCGAACTAACCGTCCTCCCTCGACCATGGCTAGCACTACACTGTAGGGATGTGGACCGGTATCCGGTATACCGAAATACCGGTATTTTAGCACCGGTATTCCCGGTATTACCGGTATTTTTATTTTCCGGTATACCGGTATTGGAATTAGTATTGCATCGGTATACCGGTATCGGTATATTATTTGGTCGGTATTGGATTTCGGTATTATGTTTTTTTCTTTTTTTTTTTCTCGAAAAAGATAATTTCTTTCCCAGACTCCTAAAACAGACTCCTGACTAGTACCAAGACCAAGAACTGACTAGTGACTACTCCGACTGCCGAGACACGTATG
>JACEEZ010004828.1:322500-327500 GCA_016584305.1 Chionoecetes opilio | reverse complement strand
TTTCTGAAAGTGGAAACACTGGTAACATCAGGATTGCCAGATAGTTGGGCGGGTTTATGGCCAAATTAACTGGAAAAAAATAAATAAATAGAATAAAAAAGTATTACATTTTTTATATTATCTGTATATAAATACAATGTATCTAAATATTTATTAAAGTATTTAATTACTGTATTTAAGTACATGAAAACTAATGTATTTATAAATAGATTTCCTAATACACAAATGTATTTAAATACAAATGTATTCAAATACAGCCCAGCTCCGGTTATATATCTATCTAAACTGTTTTTCCCAAGAACCTCAGGAACTTT
Organism: Chionoecetes opilio; assembly: GCA_016584305.1. Classification (NCBI taxonomy): domain Eukaryota; kingdom Metazoa; phylum Arthropoda; class Malacostraca; order Decapoda; family Majidae; genus Chionoecetes; species Chionoecetes opilio. The sequence goes on along the minus strand of JACEEZ010004828.1, from coordinate 327,186 downwards.
GTCCAAAAATAAATGTTATAAGGAAATTTGAATCAAATTATTGTTATTTTCCTTATTTAGAGGTTACATTATACATACTAATTACTGATACAAAATAAGAAATGGCCTACGCCACATAAAACTTTATTTTAGGGGGGATCTATGCTGTATGGTAGGGGTTACGAATTGTAAAAAAAAGAAATGGCCTACGCCACATAAAACTTTATTTTAGGGGGGTCTATGCTTTACGGTAGGGGTTACGAATTGTAAAAAAAGAGATGGCCAAAGCCAGGGGCGGATTTATGGTGTGCGAGGCTCTAGGCCGGTGGGAGTGCGGAGCCCTGAATGAAATGTGGGGTAAAATTATAGTCCTTTCCCGCCCTTATTAGTGTTTCTTTTTTCTCCATACCTTCACAGACCCCTTCAGATACCTCTAAAACGTAATTATAAAGTGAGGGAGAGATGCCCCCTTCAACGCCCCCTCCCCCCTACATTACCCCCGCCCTGGACCCCCCAAAATAAAATTTCTAACCTAACCTCAATACAACCTAACCAATAACCTCCTAACGATATATAAGGGTGGGAAAGAACTACAATTTTACCAGGTTAGGTTAGGTTAGGTTAGTATTTAATTTTTAATTTTTAAATCTCTCCCCCACTTTATTATTACGTTTTAGAGGTATCTGAAGGGATTTGTGAAGGTCTGGAGAAAATAAAACTACTAATAAGGGCGGGAAAGGACTCTAAAATTTTACCAAATGTGGTTCAGATTTCATATTAGTTTAATTGAAAAAATTTCCACCCATATTTTACATAATGATGGTACTATTTTGTGGCATATTATGGTACATGTAATGTAACAGTGTTCCAGCAAATAAGAAAGGTCCAGCATTCAGATTTTCATTGAAAACTTTTTTTTTCCTCTGTGGTGCAGGGCCCTTGCGGGAACTGGGCCTAGGCCATGGCGTACTCGGTCCCACCTTAAATCCGCCATTGGCTGACGCCACAGGAAACTTTATATTAGGGGGGTTCTATGCTGTACGGTAGGGGTTAAGAATTGTAAAAAAAGAAATGGCCGACGCTATAAGAAACTTTATTTAAGGGGGTCGATGCTGCAGAGGTTAATAATTGTCTGAGAATGGACAAGTAAAAAAAAACACGAAAAAATCAAATACCGATACCGGTAAAACCGGTCTTTTGGCACGGTATCGGTATACCGGTATCGTAACTGATACCGGTGTGAGGACTTACCGGTATTATTCCCGTAAACCAGTATCGGCAATACCGGTAATTTCTTGATACCGCACAACCCTACCACACTGACTATGCGTCAATCGAGCTCTGCCTCCCCTATGACGTGTTTGGCGCAAAAGGAAAATAACGCGTAAGCTAAAATTATGGTAGTGGATGTCCTGCCCTTAAGAAAAAATAAACTAGTTAGGTTTACACTATTCAAGGTTATGTACATGATGTTTTTATTCCGCGTGGGCGTGAAAGGTAGGTGACCGAGTTATCTTACAATATAATATAACATTAAAAAAAACATGTTGCATGATATTAATAAATCCTTGAATATTATTTTCATCTTTATTATTATTATATATCTATATGTGTAACCCAGTACAACCAGCCGCATGACTAAACCGGTTTCCCCACTGGTTCTACCAGCGAAGAGGGTGTGCTGGACACCCAGATGCACTAAAAATAAGACCATCTTTAAGAGCAGAAGAATTTACTAATTCGGGGGCCCGACCATGCATACCCCTCCAATGCCGACGCAGGGGGATGGGGGATGCTTATGACTATTGCGGGACAAAGCCATCCGGAATCCTGGAATCTAAATGTAGTGGTAGGGCCCCCTAGCCCTTATTTTTCTCGTGCGGGGTTCAGAGGCGGCGCCTGCCCGTCGAATCACTGTTGGGATAAGCCTCCAAAGGGATTGTTTGTTTGAATAAGACTTGTGGGCTCCTGGAACGTCCTGACCCTCTCAGACAATCACCCCTATCGGGTGAGCTCAGTAGGGTAAGGGTGTATATGGTGGGGCTCTCTGTGACGGAGGCCTGGTGAGACTAGCAGTGGGGGTTACACCTACTACTGGTCCGGCACGAGCAATGGTCACTGTGTCTGGGGAGTAGCTATAGACATCTCCAACAAACTGCAGCCGTTTGTTGCTGAGGATACTCTGGTTGATGAGCATATAATGCTGCTGATGATGAAACACACTCTGGGTTTCATATCTCTTGTTGCAGTGTACGCTCCTACCGAGGTGTGTCAAACTGATGAGAATAAGATGTTTTACGCCAAACTCGACTCGACGTATTAGACCAGTGTCCTCCTAGGGACACTCATTGTATTGGGGGACTTCAATACTACTACTGGCACTGTGAGAGATGGCTATGAGTTATGTGTTGGTCCCCATTGCTCTGGTACCAGGAATATTAACAGTTATCTCCTTCTGAATTTAGCTATGTACAGAAGATTGAGAATTGCAGGTTCTTAGTATCAGAGACCAGAGCTGCACCGCTGGATATGGTATTGTAATGCCGGAAGAGTAGCTAAAGAGTTCGACCACATTTTCGTTAATACTCGTTTGAGGATCCTTCAGAACTGCAGGGTTTACCGGGATACTGAGTTCTTTCTAACTGATCACATACTTGTTGTTGCTACACTTAAGCTTCATGTCAAGTCTCTCAAAGAATCTCAAGAAAGAAGAATCTCAAGTAGTAACCATACTCTGTTTCATCTTGAGAAGATGTAGGACTTGACATATGCCCATGAGTATGCAGTGGCAGTCTCAAATCGGTTTAATGTGCTCGGTGCCCTCGAAAAATATGTAGAACTGTGGGATAACTTCAAACGTGAAACTCTCCAGGCTGCCAATAAATGTATTGGGGCACGCCCGAGGTCAAGGTGTGGGTTTGTCTCGACGGAGACGCTGGAGAATATCGAGGAGAGTCACGCTGCCAGGCTTGCTGGGAACCAGGACCAGTACATGGCTCTGTCACGCATAAATTGAACCCTCCTGGGGCGACTAGGAGAAGTATGTCAGGAGTCTCGCTGAGGATGTCGAGGGCCATTTGAACGCTAATAACTTCTGACCCGCCTACCGAGCTCTGAGGAAGCTCCGTTTTTGTATCTATCTCGGGCAAATACTATCCGAGTAGCATATGGGCACATCGTGTCAAACATGGATGGGCAGATGGCTTGTTGGGCTGAGTACTTTTGGCAGTTGTTGACGGTGGAACCTCCAATGAGCAGCTTCACACCACTGGATTACGGGCAGTGGATGCCGATCCTCTCATTGACGAAACCGCACTCTCTCTTGACGAAGTCAGAGAGGCTGTAGTAAACCTAAAGAGTGAAAATGCAGCTTGTGTTTATAATATCGGTTCAGTATGAGCTCCTCAAAGCTAGGGGTGAGGCCATGATCCGCGGGTTGCATGCTGTCTTGACTGCCATGTGACAATCAGGTACCATTCCTCCTGACTGGAAAAAGAGGGCTGGTCGTCCTATCTGGGAAAAGGAAAGGAGACAGTCAGGACTGCAACAATTACCGCAGTATTACACTGCTCAACGACCCAGGCAAGGTGTTGCCTATTATTACATGACACGGATCCGCATTCATCTGCTGAAGCATCAGATACCTCAGCAGTCTGGGTTCATGCCTGCTAAAGCAACGGTCACATTAGACACTGTTACCGTGGACTGTTGGGTTTTGCGTGGGTTGTGAGGGGAGCTAGTTCTGGGCGCCCAAAGCAAATGTTCACACTGTTTGAGTCGCCTTCCAGCCAAACCAGCCGCCCAGCCAAGTGCTAGGCAGATTCCGCCTGTACCGCCTCTCAAATCAAAACAAACGCAACAATGAGCGATGGAACCGAGGAGTTGGCTTTGGCTGCAATGGCACTGGCAACTTGTATACAAGCTCACCAGCATATAAGCAGAAAATCCAAAAAAACGAAGAAGAAAAGGTCAAGATCTTGGTTTGCCAAAAAGTCAAGGAATGTCTTCAACAACCTGCTGAAGGAACTGCTCCTGCAGGGTACTCGTGGGTTTTACGAGTTTTGTGGAATCCATGTGGGTGTTGCAGGTACTAATGGTTTGGTTGCAGCTGTATTGGAAATCTCGCATGAACTAGAGCTGGAGTAGGATGCTTCACTAGCGGAGAGGGTGCACTCGTACTTGTATCTTCTTCCTCTTGCGTTGCTTCTTGAGCTGTCCGTTTTGTTGAGTTTTGTTGTGAGACAATTTCAAAGATTGCTGGGGTGATGGCGAGTGAACTGGATCGGAAGTTGCCAATGAAAGGTGTCTTCTTTCCCACTGGCATCCATAAGGTCTTCCAGTGCCCCTTCAATCCATGAAGTTAACTTCCTGGTTTCAGACTTCAAAACCATAACAATACAATAATAAATAGTATAATGCAGCTAAAATGAGAATCACCCGATTTACAATAGCAGTACTTGACAACGCAAACCTCATTGGTCCTAAATACTAACCTACCTAAACACGACACTAAGGGTAGAAAAGGGGAACACTGGGGAGACATGGGAACGAAAGGAAGAATACGATACGTGTGTAGTGTGACGGAAAACTGACGAACACTTGACGCCGTGGTGGTGGTGGCGAGCAGGGCGAGGTCGTAGGCCGAGAGGACTCGAGTGGTGAGGAGCCCTTTCCTAGGGAGTGGTGTCTACCCTTTAAAGCTGAGGT
>JACEEZ010004828.1:312500-317500 GCA_016584305.1 Chionoecetes opilio | reverse complement strand
AGCACACTCCAAACCTAATAGCGACGCTCTCAAATATTGAGTTTGTTATAATAAATATGCAAATTGTGGATATTTTTTTCATTTGATTGAATATTTTATTCGAATTCATATAAATATCTGAAAATATTATTTTTTTTTATTGGTAAATACATATATTATGTGGGTGCAAAAGCAAGAGATAAAATTATCCATAATTTTTTTTACCCTGGAATATGTGGTCATCGTCTTAAACAATAGCTTTGTATTTATTTCTAATTTTTCTACAAACATACACTTTTTTATTAAATTTTTCTTATAGAACACTTCTTTGCTTGTTAATCTTCCTCATGAACGAGAAGATTTCATATTTAATTATGACACACTGAGTGCGTCGATATTGAATTGATACTCGAGTGTAAAGAGGTCTTTACTATTAAAAATTGGTTCAATATGATCTGGGAAACCCGTTGTTTAAGATTTTGCTAAAGCTTCTCGGAGGACTTGGTTCTTAGTAACCCGAAGGGGGCTCGGCCGCCTTTTTGGAGCCCTCGAAGGTCTGTGCTTCGCCTCAACTGTGTAATTGGTGTGAAAGCCTACCATACCACACCCCACCCATTCCCTCCCCCATTCCATCACGACAACCCATTTCATCCATTACCCATCACCCCCCACCATTCCCCACCCATCCCCATACCACCACCCATTCCTTACCATCCCCACACCCCAACCCATTCCCACCCCATCACCCATCACCCCACCCATTCTCACCCATCACCCCACATCTTCCCAATTCACCCACCCATTCACTCACCCATTACCCATCACCCTACATCAAGGTTTCCTCAATTCTCGCAACCCACTTTTTTTCACAATTCTCGCTAATAGGCTACTAAAAATAAAAAATAAATAAAAGTGATCGGATCATACCCAAAGTGGCCTTAAAATGTTCCCCTTGTCGAACTGGTTCCAAAACTGTGCCATATGATGGGATTGGGGCACTGGGGGCGGCACCTATCGCGGACACACACACAGACACACAGACACACACACACACTTTCGCTTATATTATTATAGATTATTGAACCAATACGGATAAATTTTTAGTTTTTATTAATTTCTTCATAAATTGTTCATGACTGACACTGTCAAATGTTTCAGGGAGGTCACGGGGGGTCACTGAAGAAACGTTCCAGTGTCAATATAATATAATAGTATCAATATAATATAGTATAGGCTGCTTTATAATGTTAGGAGAACACTACTGTAGGCAGTGAAAATATAGAACCATGCTGGGTACTGTTGAGAAGGGGGTTCTATTCTAGATGCCTGATAATTAAGCTGCCTTGCTAAGATTTGTATTACATTTTTTTGGATATAATGTGCAGAAGAGATATTGGGCGATAGCTAGGTTCGTTGGCATCTCCTGATTAAAAAAATAGAAACCACTTTTGCATATTTCCTTAATTTGGGAATGTTCGTGTTACGATCGAAGTATTCAAAAGACATGTAAGGTAAGGAATAATAATGGAAGAGGTTCTCATGAGTATCATAATGGTATACTGTCGAGTGCTGTGGGATGAGGTGTTTTTCAAGTCATTGTTTCTCATATAATACTGTGGCTATCGGTTAGTTGAGGTCAAAACGCATTACTCGCTGCATTAATATAGTCGCTATTAAGGTGTATTGTATTGCGGTTTTTTGTTATCTATTGCTGAGATTTATTGTACATATCCTTCCTAACATTCGCAAAATTATAAAAGCTTTCGGCTTTGGTTTTAAACATATTTTCACCTTATATAAGAGTAAAACATTGGGGTTTTTTCACTGGGCATCAAGTGCCTCATTACATCCCACGTAGTAGCAACGTTTCCACTTTTTTCATCTAGTTTGTTGTTGAAGGGTTCTGATTTGGATTTATGTAGTGACTGCCTCACTTGTTTTTCAAGATCTTATATTTTTCATTTAAATCTGCGATTTAAATATGTCATTCCATAAGTCTGTTTGCCTGTTGTTCCGCTCCTGCATTAATGCTTGCAGGTTTACAGTAATCCACGGGGCTAAATGTATTTTGACATATCTGGTCACTAAAGGAGCGTATTCATTTAAACATTCATTTAGAATATCAGTAAATATTTTCATTTTTGTGTCTACATTATCTGTAGTAAAAACTGTGCTCAGTGTCATATTATGCTTTTCATGTCTTAATGGATTATTATAAAACACAACACGAGGGTAAGTACTTAAATAATGGAATGTTTTTACTGTAAGCATACGTTTAGTTTTGTGTAGGTTTACTGGGACCGTTATAAGTTCATGATCAGCCAAGGGATCACGTCAGAGTGTATGATTCAATGTAGCTTGTAAGTGACAATTATATATATGACATCACATTAATGCAACGGGGAGGAAAAAGTTGTTTGGAGGGTAAAGACGATGGAGGAGGAGGAGGACCAACAGGTATTAAGATGAAATGAGGATGAGATGAGATAATATATTGGTTGATACAAGAAAGGAGAAGTGATTCAAGTGAACCATGGTAAAGAGTAAGAGAGAGTATTCGGAACGAATGGAGGGGAAAGGGAGGAGGGAACAGGGAGGATGATGCATGGATGAAAAGGTGAACTAGAACAGAAAGAGAAATAGAGAGGATAAGAAACGAATGGAGGGAGAAGGGAAAAAGGTATAAGGTAACATAGAGTGTTATACAGAAAAAAAGAGAGGTGAATCAGGAAGAAAGATATGGATATGGAACCGAATGAAGGGAGAAGGGAAATAGGGAGAAGGATCCAAATTTAGTGAATATCTGGTGGCACAGAGGGTTGTTTGCAAAATTGTATCCACTAATGTAATTTAACAGGAAAGGGAAAGGAGGAAGTGGAGATAGATGAGAAACAAGAAAAAGAGGAGGAAAATGAGGGGGAAATAAGGGAGGTGGAAGCGTGAGGCTGCATATTGAGACGAGGTTCCCGGAGGTACGACTGGAGAAGATAGGGAGGAAAAGAGGGAAAAACAGAGTGCCTGAAAGGAAAGGAAGTAATTGTCGGCGGGAGTGCCAGGAATGAAGGTGGATGCTGTAGATGCTGGCTGGGACCACACAATACAATGTTAATTAAGGATATACGCTAAGGTACACACTAAGAAAAAAAAGGTACAACATATCACCTTTAAGGGTGCAAAATGATGTCACACATTTTGTACCTTTAAGGGTGCAAAGTTGCACCTTAACACTAGGGTGCAACTTTTGCACCTTATGGTAGGGTGCAACTTTGTACCTTTAAAGGTGCAAATATGCACTTTTAGAGGGGCAATTTTGAGCAAAATATCTACCTTTGCTACTTTACTACTTCTTTGCTTACGTTAAGTTTCTTCTCCTTCATGAACGAGATCATGAATATCATATTTGTATTATGTACACACTGAGTGTCGTCTGCATATTGAATGTTGAGACAGTCTGAGATGTAATGAGAAAGGTCATTTACATATATTAAAAACATAATTGGCTCAAGCACTGATCCTTGGGGAACCCCGTATGATATTTAAGATTTGTGTGATTAATATCTTTCTATAAGAACGGACTGTGTTCCCTTATATAGATAACTAGCCGCAAACATATACTTTGCACCCTTATGGGTGCAAAATATGCACCTTTTTGGGTGCAAAACCTGCACCTTTAGAGGTGCAACTTTGTACCTTTATGGGTGCAAAATATGCACCTTAGGAGTTGCATATTTTGCACCTTTATGGGTGCAAAATGATGTCATACATTGTGAACCTTTAAGGGTGCAAAGTTGCACCCTAACACTAGGGTGCAACTTTTGTACCTTATGGTAGGGTGCAACTTTGTACCTTTATAGGTGCTAATATGCACCTTTAGAGGGGCAATTTTGAGAAAAATATCTACCTTCAGAGGTGCAACTTAACACCCTTGAGGGTGCTAAGTTGCAACTCTAAAGGTGCATGTTTTGCACCCTCAAGGGTGCAAAGTTGCACCTTGACGCTAGGGTGCAACTCCTGTGCCAGGTAAGTATGTTTGCCGCGATTGATTTGTAAAGGTTTATTGTACAATTAAGCATACAGGACATACACACACATTACAAACATGTACAGAAATGCATATGCAGGAGTAAAGAAGTACAAAGCGGGCATCAGCCCGCCAGTGAGGAGGGTATCCCGTCAGGCTACGGGAGGGTCGCGTGGAGGCGTGGTGACGGTGAGTCACCTGCGTCACTGGTCACCCTGCCGGGCGCGGCGGGGTGTGGGTACGTGATGTGTCAGCGGGGAGGGAGCGTTGCTCGCAGCACCCCCAACATCACGTCTCTCGGGGTGTGGCGGCCATGAGGGCCCCTGCCTTCACGCCCCACTCAGCAGCCCCCCACCTGCAGGCTGGGCGGCGGGGGCCCGGGCCGGCCTCAGGGGGGCGGTGGCGGGGCAGGACAGGAGGTAGTGCACCAGTGGGCGACGGGTGTGCATCTCGCAGTGGTCGCACACTTGCCCCTCGAAGTCCTCCTGCAGCTCCTCTCTGGTGCAGTAGCCCAGACGCACACGCTGCAGTAGTGCGCCATCTGCCCTGGGTTGTTGCTGGGTGGCGTCCAGTGGGTGGTAGTCGGTGGCTGCAGCGTACCAGCGTACCAGACCGCCTGCCTCTTCCTGGCCTCCAGCTCTCGGTGTGTCTGGTGAGCGCAGTGTGCTGCGGCCCGTCTCGCCTGCGCCTTGAGCTGCTGTAGGCTGGGAGGCACGTGCATGGTGACGCTGGGGCCGCTGGCGGCTCGCTTGGCGGCCGCGTCCGCCGCCTCGTTACCTCGGACCCCTACGTGGCTGGGGATCCAGTTGAAGTATGTTTGCCGCGACCAGATGCCAGTTCTTATGCCGCCAAGCTAAACACCTACGCAAGGTAAATTATTTATATGGTAATACTTTCCTGAAAACAAGATGTCATATATGGTCTATATACTAGACTGTATAATATATCATCAGTATTTGTGCCGCTTCTATACCGCACGGTTGTCTAGCTTATAGCTCCA
>JACEEZ010004828.1:280000-300000 GCA_016584305.1 Chionoecetes opilio | reverse complement strand
TGAAACAGAGTACCTCTTGAGATTCTTTGACAGACTTGACATGAAGCTTAAGTGTAGCAACAACAAGTATGTGATCAGTTGGAAAGAACTCAGCACCCCGGTAAACCCTGCAGTTCTGGAGGATCTTCAAACGAGTATTAACGAAGATGTGGTCGATCTCCTTAGCTACCCCTCCGGCATTACAATACCATATCCAGCGGTGCAGCTCTGGTCTCTGATATCAAGAACCTGCAATTCTCAATCTTCTGTACATAGCTAAATTCAGAAGGAGATAACTGTTAATGTTCCTGGTACCAGAGCCATGGGGACCAACACATAACTCATAGCCATCTCTCACAGTGCCAGTAGTAGTATTGAAGTCCCCCAATACAATGAGTGTCCCTAGGAGGACACTGGTCTAATACGTCGAGTCGAGTTTGGCGTAAAACATCTTATTCTCATCAGTTTGACACACCTCGGTAGGAGCGTACACTGCAACAAGAGACATGAAACCCAGAGTGTGTTTCATCATCAGCAGCATTATATGCTCATCAACCAGAGTATTCGCAACAACAAACGGCTGCAGTTTGTTGGAGATGTCTATAGCTACTACCCGGACACAGTGACCATTGCTCGTGCCGGACCAGTAGTAGGTGTAACCCCCACTGCTAGTCTCACCAGGCCTCCTCGTCACAGAGAGCCCCACCATATACACCCTTACCCTACTGAGCTCATCCGATAGGAGAGGTAGTCGATGATCGTCTGAGAGGCTCAGGACGTTCCAGGAGCCCACAAGTAGAACCCTTCGGAGGTTTATACCAACAGTGATTCGACGGGCAGGCGCCGCCTATGCACCCCACACGAGAAAAATAAGGGCTAAGGGGATTTACCACTTCATTTAGATTCCAGGATTCCGGATGGCTTTGTCCCGCAATAGTCATAAGCACCGCCCATCGCCCTGCGTCGGCATTGGAGGGGTATGAATGGTCGGGTCCCCGAATTAGTAAATTCATCTGCTCTTAAGGATGCTCTTATTTTTAGTCCTTCTGGGTGTCTAGCACACCCTCTTCGCTGTAGAACCAGTGGGGGAACCGGTTTAGTCATGCGGCTGGTTGTACTGGGTTACACATATAGATATATAATAATAATAAAGATGAAAATAATATTTAAGGATTTATTAATATTATGCAACATTTTTTTTTTTATGGTATATACTGTAAGATAGCTCGGTCACCTACCTTTCACGCCCACGCGGAATAAAAAAATCATGTACATAACTTTGAATAGTGTAAACCTAACTAGTTATTTTCTCTTAAATGCAAGACATCCACTACCATTTAGCAAAGTTAGATTGAATGCACGATGTGTCAGTCACAAAAAGATGTCTCTGAGAAGAACATATTATATTATCTCTGATAGGGTATCGCTTGGGCAAATGTGGCGAGCCCCTGCGCGGAAAACGCTTTTTTTCCTTTTCCGCCAAACACGTCAAAGGAGAGGCGGAGCTCGATTGACGTATAGTCAGTGTGGTACTAGCCACGGTTGAGGGAGGATGGTTAGTTCGCTCCTCCGTATTTATCCCCCAGAATCGGACTGCCTAACGGTCCAGGGTCCCCAACCCGCAGAGTACCACGGGCCGCATCGACAAGTCCGAGAGGGCCCGAGGGCCGCACCAATAAAACACTCTGAAAACCACATATACAGACAAAAAAAAAAATCTTCAATTTATTAATGAGACACTTGGTGACATTTCTCAGCACAGAAAAGAGAAAAGAAGATTAAGATAAGAAGATTAAACTCGTATAAAAATATACTTAACCTAACCTCCTAACCTGAACTAACCAATTAACTTAACCTAACCTAACCTAACCATAACTTAACGTATCCTAAAACACGCTCCTGAGAAAAAAGATGTTTCAACACACGTTAGGAATGATGGAGGGCCGCACCGATGACCAAAAGGAAATGATCTGGCGGGCCGCACGGAATGGCCTCGCGGGCCGCATGTGGCCCGCGGGCCGCGGGTTGGGGACCCCTGGGCCCTAACCCAACATTTTGCACCGCGGTACTGTGAAAGTATTTTTTTATTTTATTACTTTTTCATTCTTTGCTCTATATGCCTATGTATTTGAGAGACGTTTTTAACTCCTATAGACAAGTTAGCTAGATGAATTATCTAGTTAATCCGACCAGTAGAGAGTGATATTATTGAAATTGATGACTGTGTTGAAGAAGAAGAGGAGGTGGTCTCAGCCTATGAAGAGGCCTCCCCTCAGGCTGCGTCACCCCCACCGGGGTTGGGGGTGACGTGAAGCACATGTGTGAAAACACATTCTGATATACTTTTTTTGACCATGGGGCTCTTTTTAAATAGTGAAGGAACATTCATGGTGGTTTTCAGCCAGAAAATAGTAAATGTAGTTACCCTATGAATTTTTGAAAATAGGGAATAATTTTTTGTGGTAAACAAAAATGTTTTTTTGTTTTTTTTACATGTATAAGGTGTCAGGCACCAGTAATGCAACACATTGAAGCACAGACATCAATCTTGAAGCTGGCAGTAGCCAAGGTGCCTTAAGTTAGAGGAAGTATTTTCTATATATGTATTTTCATTAGTCACTAAAAAAGTTCACTAATTTTTTTACAAAATTTGGAATAAATATTTTGTACCACTCTTGTTGCATTAGCCTCCTACCTTCCCTTAGGAAGTATAGTATCCCTTAATATTAAGGGATACTTACATTATTTTTTAAGCGTAAAATGAGATTCATAACTCTAATGTGTTTTTTTGTTTTTTTTTAAAGACGCCGCGGACACATGTGGCATAGGCATACCAATGAAGGTCATGAAATATAGCGATACCTGTCCAGGGTTATAAGTGAGGATATATATATATATATATATATATATATATATAAAGTGGGCGCCGTAAATACTGGGGCCCCTCACCCATGCACAGCGCATTTGAAGGGCCCCAATAAATGTTGCCAAACCACACTCTATGGTTAGATTTGGTATATTTCGATGACATGTGGCATCACTGTAGGCTTTAGTGTACCCCCTGGAGGTGATACGTGAGTCAGTAGCTCATCAGTTTTCAGAGTGGGAGGACGTTTGTTCCGCTGAGTGATCACAAGCGCGCGGCTATTTTCTCACCTCACCTTTGTACCCAGCTGCGTCCACAACCAGTGAACAGACATGGGCCCTACCCAGCTCAGTGATGTGGAGAAGGCTCGTATACTTGCCTTACGTGAGGAAAATGTGCCTGTCAGTGAGATAATGCATCGTACAGGTCGTGGCAGGTCCACCATTCAGCGGCTGTGTAAGGAGGCAAGGGACCTACCACCAACAGTTGTTCCTCAGTATAAAAAACGACCTGGGCGTAAGAGAAAAACGTCACAGCTTACAGACAGACTCCTAAAGCTTGTAGTGACTCGGAATCCAAGATTAACTGCAAAAGAACTAAAATCCATGTACCCAGAGCTACTAAAAGACGTCGCCATCCGGACGGTACAGCACCGCCTCAAACACCATCTTGGCCTTCCAAGCAGGGTAGCCGCCCTAAAACCGTTACTGACTGACAAAATACACCGCAAACGACTCACATTTGAAAAACAACATAAGAACTGGAGTGTAGAACAGTGGAAAGGAGTATTATGGTCCGATGAGAGTACCTTGCGTGTAGTTACTTCCCACCGACTTCGTGTGCGGCGGCCGCTGAAGAGAAACAGATACGACCCCAGACACACAATAAGCTACTGCTACTGACTCACGTATCACTTCCAGGGGGTAGACTAGAGCCTACAGGGTTGCCACATATCATTTAAATATACCAAATCTAACCATAGAGGGTGGTTTGGCCACATTTATTGGGGCCCTTCAAATGCGCTGCGTATGGGTGAGGGGCCCCAGTATTTACGGCGCCCACTGTATATATATGATATTGCAATATATGTCAAATATGGACAGTTATGGACAAATATGGATGGACAAGGAAAGGTAGTTAGTATATTAGTAAGAACATAGCAAATGTCACGTACGGCATATTTCTTAAAAATTCTTTCATATGTAGCGTCTTCAGAACAAGTGATTGATATGCAGATAGGTATGACCAATCATAAGTATGGTAGCTGTAAAAGTACCAAAATATTAAATGTTGACCGAATAAGGGGACTGATTTTATTTATTATTTTGTTGTCCCAAAATGATATTAACTGATTTGAAAGGCACTTAAATATTAATAATATTTAAATATTAAAGGCTCTAAATATGCAAAGAGGTAATACCTCGTTCGACAAATCATGTTAAAGAATGTTTGGTTAATTGCAGCAGTGGTAACTACAAGGAGTTAGTTCTTATTTATTAATCATTATAATAATAACAATTATATAAGTGTTATTATATAATTGTTATTGCCTACAGGCGCTACTGGCATGAATGTAAAAAAAAGTAAAAAAAAAAAGTAGATCATTCATTAAACATGACTACGACTTTCATTCGTATCATGCTCGAAAAAAGTGAGGACTTATTGATGTTCTTGGTATAATTGCCGGTTTTTTTTATGGAACGGCTAATACAAATAGTAATGATTATTAGAATAATAATAATTCTAACAATAATTAATTATTGTAATTATTATTGTCATAATCATTATTAATTTTATTAGCCGTTCCGCAGAATAACCGACAATTATACCAAGAACATCAATAAGGCCTCACTTTCTTCGAGCATGATACGAATGAAAGTCGTAGTCATGTTTGATGAATTATCTACTTTTTTCTTTCTTTTTTTTCCCCTTTTTTTTTCATTCATGCCAATAGCGCCAGTAGGCAGTAACCTTAAGGGCTGGGATGGTAGGCCTTGGAGGTTCACTCGAGGCCTGTGATTAGATGATCATACCGCCGCCCTGTGTCCTATGATGCATTTGCAATCGAAGTTAGAGTTAATGGATTGTATTTTAAAGGGAGGCGGTAGCAGAGTGGTTAGCGTCTCCGAGTGGCGTTCTCGGTGACCCGACCGAGTTCGATCCTCGATGAGGGCTGTAAAAGATTAGGTCCTCTTTTAAAATGCAACAACCCTATCTGGAACTTAAACCCATCGCTTGCACTATTTTCCTCAAAAAAATGATTTCATTAGTCCTACGTAATGAGAGCGAAGAATATATCCATGAGTCATCGTATTCATAAGAACATCGAGAGTGAGTTAGCAGAAGTGCGAACCACAGCATTACTCAGATCAGCACATGCTACATATGTCGGGTACGTAGCTGCACGTGTCTTCATAAATAAACAATAACATTGCACCACGTCAATTATCTGTTTGGTCAGATCAGATGCGTCTCCGCCTGCTGTTCAGTAGGTCAGTTGATCAAGCCCCGTTCAGGGTAAAATTCGATGGCAGCACAGATGGTTACTGTCCTCCTTGAGCAAGGGTATGGAGTGTGTTTTTTAGTATGAGGTCCCCGCATTACCTAAAGATTGGACACTATGATTTCCAAGCTCTTTCCGGGAGGGTAAAACTGGCGATCACGAGTCCAGCTCTCGAAAGCATGGCAGACGTGTGAGTCACACACACACACACACACACACACACACACACACACACACACACACACACACACACACACACACACACACACACACACACACATATACACACACATACGCGCGCGCACACATACACACATGCACGCTAGCAAACACCCACAAACAAACTTACATACACCTGGCCATCATTACTTAGATCAATACCTATTTTTGGACTCCTGCGTGACCAGCCTGGACAAAGATCAGCAGCTCATGCCTCCCTCCTTCCATGGCATAGCATGCATTTTCTCGTATTGGAGTGCTCGCGTGTGCTCCGCTTGTTAATCTAGATTTGAAAAATTAATGTTACTGATTATTTTCCTTAGCGATAACATATAAGCTGGGCTAATAAAATACACTTTTAGGTGAGGCATGAAGCGCCTGAATTCGTGCTTTCTGGCTGTTTGGAAAATATTCCGGGGAAAGCAAGTACAATAACAGACGAAGCGATATTCTTATCGGTGGTGGGCGGCAACACTTCCCTTACCTCAGTCACGTCTGCACTGGCTTGGGGAAACTGGGAATTTTTGCTTTCATACGCGTGGAGAGACGAACTACTATCTCTCATCCTGCTCCTTTTCCTCTTCCTGGTGGTGGTAAGGGCGGTAAATAAGGCTTTACGGCTAGCTTTTGTGGTTCCGGCGACGGAGACGAGTATATGTCAGATCAAAAAAGCTATTACGACCGTCCAGGAAGTGGAGCGGAAGTATTTTTTTCGTCTGTTTCTGAGTGTGTGTGTGTGTGTGTGTGTGTGTGTGTGTGTGTGTGTGTGTGTGTATATATTCACCTAGTTATACTAATCTAGTATATGTACAGGAACGGAGCTACACTCGTATGGCCCCATCTCCATAGGTATACATTTTATCATTCAACCTTAGTGCTTAGTGTTGCATGAACCCATCACCCAGGGAGGTTGGTCACAATACCCGTGCTAACACCCGTTACCCATTCACTGCTGGGTGGACAGGGGCTTGGATTTTAAGTAAACCGCCCATATTTATCTGCTCCGTCCGGAGATCGAACCCTGGACTTCTCTGTTGTGAAACGAGCGTGCTAACCACTACACTACAGAGTACCGTAGTGTGTGTGTGTGTGTGTGTGTGTGTGTGTGTGTTTGACTGTCGTCTGTGAACACGATAATTAGATAAAGGAAATACGGATTATAACGCAACTTAGGGGTTAACCCCTTGAGACCCAGAACGTAATTTGCATTGAAATTTGGTAACCATTTGACAATTTTAACTAATATAAGCAATATTTTATAGATATGACCTGTTTAGTATCCTTGTCCACTGGCATATTTGGTATATTAAGTCACTTTTCGTAAATTTATGGCTAACAACAGACGATTTTATATAGCAAAGGAAAGATCTGGAAGGTGAAGAGGTTAAATACCTCGAATATATTCGAAAATGGGCACCATCCGACCTAAGCCAAGGTCACTGTCAAAGGTTATTAAAATATGAAAGGTCTTACATAAAATCAAGAGATAACCTTGAAAGTCATTTCAAGGTCACCAACCGGAAGGTTGTTTGAGCTCTAAGAGCTGTGGCTGTCTAGCTTATTATTGCATTTATGAATGAAAGGAGTTTGCATGGGCGTTTAGGGAGGATGAAGACGTGAGTTGGTTACCCAAGTGACTCATGAGGGGCATGAAGTGAAATAAAAGACAAACATGGTGTCAGAGTGGTGGTCGTGAATGAAATAAGCACATACAATGATAATTATACTGTAAAGGCACTCTTGGTGTTAGTGCACAACAAAATAGCAGGAACGTTACTTAACTGGTGAAATATTGTGTAGACACCGGGAACGAATTCTTAAAAGATAGGAATAACTTTTATTAAAAATGCTAGGATGAAAAGGAAATACTTGAAGCCAATGATGCTAACAGCCGTGAGCGAAAAGTGTAGACGTACGTAGATGCAACTTTAATTGTCTCTGTTTGTGGCATTTTTTATGTTGTGTTACGTTTCCTCTCTTTCTTTAACAATTTTTTTTTGTATATATACTTTATTGTCCATGTTCTCTTGCCTGCATGTGTGTCCCGTTCTTTTTATGTATGTCTGCCTGTGTACCTGTCGATATGCCTCTCTCTCTCTCTCTCTCCTCTCTCTCTCTCTCTCTCTCTCTCTCTCTCTCTCTCTCTCTCTCTCTCTCTCTCTCTCTCTCTCTCTCTCTCTCTCTCTCTCTCTCTCTCTCTCTCTCTCTCTCTCTCTCTCTCTCTCTCTCTCTCTCTCTCTCTCTCTCTCTCTCTCACTCTCACTCTCACTCTCACTCTCACTCTCACTCTCTCTCTCTCTCTCACTCTCTCTCTCTCTCTCTCTCTCTCTCTCTCTCTCTCTCTCTCTCTCTCTCTCTCTCTCTCTCTCTCTCTCTCTCTCTCTCTCTTTTGTTTATGATGTACTCAGCATGTATAGCGTGACGAAAGTAGTACATATAGGTTCTCTTGACTTTCAGAAAGCGTTTGCCACAGTGACCCATAAGGGTTTACTTAGGAAATAATAGTCACACTGTATAACTGGAAATATTTTCAAATGGCTTGAAGACTAGCGTCTTGAGAAAAGGCAACATTTCATAAATAATGGAAAAGCATATAGCTGGCGAGACGTTATGAGCGAAGTACCATAGGGTTTTGTGTTTCGTCTTGTACTTATCTTAATCTAAGCAAACGATATTACGAGGGCCTCACCTCTAAGATTCAAGTGTACTGATGATGCTATTATACTGAATTAAGTAATCACGATTTTCGATAGGATAAAATTGAAATCCATCCATAATCGCTTAGTTAGTCGGGCAAACAAGTGGCAAATTAAATTAAAACCGATATGTGTACTTTTTCTTTTGAATATAGGCAGTATTAACTTATCTTATAATAATCTATCTCACTTTGAGTTATGATTGGGGCAAAATAAACCTTCTTTCGTTCATTGCTTCTAAAAAACTTTTTTATCCTATCTATTTGACATAATCTTTCAGGCAACTATATTTCGTTTTAAATAACACTCAACTGTCTCCATCTTCTACAATGAACATTAAGAAATTATGAATTGAAAATTAAACATCACGTCCCATGCAGCTTCTAAGAAAATCTGTTTAAAAAAAGTTATGTATCCTGTGGCGTCTGCGTTCATTTTTTTACCCTTTCTCTGTAGTTTAGTCTGTACATTAGCCTTATCTGCCCATGTAGAAAACCAAAACCTTTCTGCACCGTCGAGTGGCCTAAGAACACCCACATGCCCTGCCCATCAACTCTACGTTCGATTGCGAGTGCATCGGAGGACACAGGGGGGCGGCATACAGGCGTCACTATAAAAATCCTGCCTGCGCCACCACGGGCGAGGACCAACCATCACAGACCTCAAGTGAACTTCCAGAGCCTACCATCCGAGCCCTGGGTCACCACTACCTACAGGCGCTATAGGCACAAAATGTATAAAATGTACACAGTTTACATGAAAATAATGTTTTGGGAAGATCCACTCGTACATCTCTTTTAAACAATGTGGAGTCAAAGGCTTTTCGTCTCATCAGCTCCCTTCTTCTGACTGACTGTCTTCAATCTATAAATCACCACCGTAATGCTGCATCTCTTGTTATCTTCTACTGTCATTTTCATGCTCACTGCTCTTCTGAACTTGCTAAGTGTATGCCTTTCTTCCACTCGCGGTCTCGCTGCACAAGAAAAATCTGTCTAATCATCATCATCCTTATGTATATATATATATATATATATATATAATATATATATATAAAATTATAATATAATAATTAATATATATATATATATATATATATATATATATATATATATATTATATATATATAATATTAACATACAGTAGCGGACGTAAATATTGGCGGCGTCGGTCCTATGCCTAACGCGCAGAGCACATTCGATAATAATTATGAAGGATGGCTGCTTACTTTGAATTTTATACTTTGACGGTATTCCACTACGTCTAACGTCTATTAAGCATAATCAATCAATTTATATCACCTTTTGCAGTAGTGTGGATAGAGGGATTTCTGCCAATATCATGAGTAGCGCTGCATTTTCACTTTATAAACAAAGGCAAATTGGTTCCCAGAGCAAACTACAGAAAAACTAAACATACTCTCATATTTGAATTTATTGGGCATTTGGCAACTCTGCAAGGGTAACTGGGGCAGTGATCTGTGTTGTCAGTTGTCACTGAGCTCAAGGTCACGACACCCAGTGATCCATTACAGCCTGTGCCGGGAGGTGCCGCAAAGGAGTTGCCAGCCCGCGGTATTTTAAGACAACAGCGTTTTGCCTCTATCTTGCCTCTTCTGTGGACTATGGGGAGGTATAGACCAGTGACAAGTGATGACATTAGTGCTATTTCGTCACTCCACAAGGCAGGACACTCAGTGAAAGATATTGCTGAAAACACAGGCGTTTGTGTGAGAAGTGTCAGCCGTTGGGTGCAACTAGTTTCAAACTCTGGTGACGACGATTTGCCGCGGAAGAAATTACCCCCTGGCAGGCCCCGTAAAACCCACCCAAGAACACTAAATATCATCAAGCGTGATGTTGATAAGTGTCCCAGTATTTCCGGTAGACAATTAAAGGAAAATAACCATGTACTACTGGGTGAAGTGTCTGTCAGGACAGTGCGACGTCGAGTCCATGATGACCTTGGATTTAAACACTTTGTTGCGCGACCTAAACCTCTCTTAGAAGAGGTTCATAAGGACAACAGACTTCAGTTCTGCTGCAAGTACCTCCCTTGGGATACTGAGAACTGGATAGGAGTACTTTGGAGTGATGAGGCAAAATTTACAGTTACCAGCAGCAGGAAAAAGCGAGTGTATCGCCTCCCGGGCAGTGATCCGTACGCGCCAAAGTTCACTCACAACACTGTAAAATTCCCAGATTCCTTAATGGTGTGGGGATGCTTCTCTTTCCATGGTGTTGGGAAACTTGTGGTGCTCCCCAAAAATGAGTCTATGAACCAATATAATTATTTGGAACTGCTGTGTGACAATCTGCCTGACTGCTTCGAGGTGTGCCAAGCCCACACATTCGTGCAGGATAGTGCACCCTGCCACAGAGCAAAATCTGTGACAACCTGGCTTCATGACTGCTCTGTGGACTTCATTAAGGCCAGCCTATCCTCCTGACCTTAATCCCATCGAAAACTTGTGGTCCATTATCAAACGCAAGTTATGTGACCATGATACCTCCACGCTTCCCCGACTAGAAGCGGCACTCCTCAAATTGTGGACAGAAATCCCTCTGTCCACGTTACAAAACTTGATAGAGAGTGTCCCATCACGTTTGAAAGAGTGCATTAGACGTAAAGGGATGCCAACAAAGTATTAACATTAAGGTAAGTAATCACTGTTTATTGTACCATCATATTTGTTTTACCGCGTTGGGCTACGGGCTGACGCCGCCAATATTTACGTCCGCTACGTATATATACACACTAAAACCCTTATAACTCGGCACGATAGGGGCTCTGGCCTTACCGAGTTATTCAATATGCAGAGTTATGCAAATGCCCTCCTGATATGGGTAAAAATTCAAAATTTTGCAAATACAGCATCCAGGGGGACGTTCTTAACTAGCTTAATCCTCTTCTTGGTAGTCTTGGAGGTGCTTGGATCTTCCAAAGTAAGGGCATGGGCACGAATATTCTACTTTTTTTTTTCTTGATATCATAGTATGTGCTGGATTTGATATCAAACTCACGGATGCACAAATAGCACGCATGGACGCACCTGCATCCATCCTTGCCAGCCCTTTCACCATTTCCTGCAGGCTCAGGCTCTTCAATTTCATTCCCTTCCTGCTGGAGACACCCTTGCGTGATGGAGCTGACATCTTGAAACACAGTACTGTATGATGTAATCCCAAAATACGTAAAATAGGTACAAAGTAAAGCAAAGGTCGGGTACCAGCGCGGAGGCTGACACGCGACTTATGTCAAGCTCGAGAACGAGCTTGACAGACGACCTACAAAGCGATCCTAAGCAGAGGCGGTCACAAGAAGAAGAAGAAGACTGAGGATATGCCGAGTGTAAGCAAGGAGATGCAGTTATAACTCGGCAATATGCCGAGATACCTTATTTTTTGCCGATTTTCTGTATACATGTTCACACAAGAGGTTGTGAGGGCATGATATTCCGAGTGTAAACCAAGAGATGCAGTAATAACTCGGCAACATGCTGAGATACATAATTTTTTGAAGACTTTCTTTGCCTTGCCGTGTTATATCAAATTCCGAGTTATACAATGCCGAGTTATAAGGGTTTTAGTGTATATATATATATATATATATATATATATATATATATATATATATATATATATATATATATAAAATATATATATATATATATATATGCTGTTTCATTTGTTTGATATCTTCAATAATGTTTATATAAACGACTATTTGAATATTGATTAAGAAATCACGACTCGTAGTAATGGATCATTGGCAAACGATTTTGGTCACATGTAGCGAAACACTGTTTTATTTAGCCCTTAATAACCAACGTTAATATTAGTACCTTATGAGTGACATGTTCGGGATTCTGGACATATCTTTGGGGGTAGAAGAAATTGATATATAAATGGTTCAAAATTGATTAATATATTTTTCCATAGAAATACATGTATTTCTGAATTTAATTATTTGTGGTTGACTTCCTCAACTAAAAAAAACCCTTGTAAGCAAAGAAAGGAAAAAAAGAGTAAAAAATGAGAAAAAAAACGTATCGTACAGTCCTTCTAAGACTGGCAGCGACATTCGCTGAAACTTGACCAACGAGGAGTCCACACGTCTCCCTGGATGCTGCAATCCCCCCAGGCCGTATGCAGTACGGGCTGCTGTGTTGTTGTTGTTTTTACGTTGAAGCCCATAGTGCATGTAGGCTATTATTATTTCTTCCTCCAGGGCTCAGGTAGTTGGCCCTGCACATTCTGGAGGGTCGTGATGATTGGCCTTCGCCAGTGGTGGCGCATGCTCGATTTTTATAGTGACACCTGTGATCTACGTATATGTGAAGGTCTGTTTTCTGTGATGGTCAACCCTCAGTTTAGGCTCATGCTGCTACCTGGTGTTCCTTCCGCCGCACTTGAAGTCGGAGTCGAAAGAATAGGAATGCAGCATGTGGATTTTTTCGGCCACTTGACAATGGGTTTAAAGTTGCTACTTGGTGGGACTTGAACTCGGGACCTTGTGCTCACCCACCAGGCTCTTGTCTACCGCGTTAAAAAAGGCCGAAAGAGTTGCCCCCGGCAGGATTTGAACTCAGAATATCGAGCTCAAACACCAAGACGCTAACACTCGGACACACCCTCCCCCATAAAAGAAGGGAAAAGGAAGGGTATGTTTGAGCAAGGAGAACAAAAATGCAGTACTGTAACTCCCAGTCTCGTTGCTGCGAAATCTGTGAATAAATATGATACTTGGAGTAAATACATCCATCTAGGGCAGAGGTCAATCAATCAATCATTGGGGGCATACGCCGGGGAGCGCGTCGCCTCGCCCACCCTACGACGCCACTCCCGGTGGTCACCACGCGCGAGTCCCCATGCAGGCTCCTTTCCCATACCAGGCAGCTCCCAACAAGAAACATCAATTTGCCCCAGCCACGAGCCTTGTGGGCGCCCCTTTGGCTTCCTCCACGCCGGATTGTCTCTTACAGATACAACCTGATGGGAAGGATCGGTTTCAGGGTAGTGTGCCACATGCCCATATAGCCGAAGTTGGCGCTGACGGACTATGCAGGTAATAGGCCTCGATTCAGTCTCACGGTGCAATCGCTGATTTGACACGTAATCATCCCAGCGATACCCCATGATTCTGCGAAGACACTTATTTCCAAAGGCATCGATTCGTCTCTTCAAGTCACTATTTAGTGTCCATGTCTCACAACCATAGAGTAGGACAGGGATGACAAGCGACTTGAAGATCTGGATCTTTGTCCTCCTGCACAGGTACCGACAACGCCAAATACTCCCGCTGAGCGAGTCCATAACACCGTGGGCTATGAGGAGCCAGTTTCTTAACACTTTGCAGAAAAGCAATTCTGATGGAGCCGCAGTGTAAATTACGAATGGAAACTACGAACAAGTACAAGTTAATAAGTAAAATAATTCATCCCAATATTTTCCTAGAGATCTAGGACGTAGGTCACATACACACTATTGTACTGCGACTTTCTATGCTAGTATTTTCTCTTTTTTCTCTCTTTTTTTACGATAATTTGGACATTTTTAAGTAGGTGGCAGGAGCCGCACAGGTCCATTGCAAGAGCTGCATGCGGCTCCAGCGCCGCAGGTTGGCGACCGCTGAGCTAAGGCATCTTAGCATTTTATCATTCTGGGAAGAAATTAAAAAAATAAGAAAAAAGAAGATTACAAACAAATGCACAAAGAAAAATAATGTAATACAAACCAACTGGGTTGGTGCCAGTGGGCAGCAGGGGCACAGACGTCGGACTCCTCCTCCCGGGCATCACTAGTCCTCGTGTTCGGTTCCCTCGTCTCCCTTCTGTGCAGCTTGGCCACACACAGAGCAGGGTAGACGGTATCGATAAAATAGTAGAAATTTTAAATGAAGTATACTGGAAATAGAAAATTAAAAATAAATGGGATATTAGTAGACCATTCAAAAAGCATGCATATTAAAAAAAAAAGTTTAATCTGCATGGAATGTTAATAGCCGGCACCCATGCTAAATCAATGAGATTTAAGTCAGACATAATTACTAGAGTGGATGCCACTAAAAGATTTGATCTTAAAGGTCATTTCAAGGTCATTTGAGCCCAAAAAGGTCAAATTTCAAAGACATCCAAATATAGTCATGTTACATAATAAAAGAAAGGTATGGAAGAGACAAACAGTTTGGTACTATATTTATGTCCGAATATTGATATCAGAAGAAGTTCATGTAGGTCAAAGTCCACCCTAGTATTTTTGTAGCGCGTAGCGGCTCTTTACCCATGTCGATACTGTTGATGTTCGGTATCGATGATTATGGATTGCTCGGTATTGATGACATAATTACATTGTAGTTTAAACTACATTTTTAGAGTGTATACACTGTATACAATATTACAATGTATAACCTGTATACATTTTACTGTATACAACTAATTACATTTTTGTCTTCTTTTTTGGTTAAACTATTGACACAGTTATCATGAGTGAAAATTCCAACAGAAAGACAACAAAACCGGAAAAAATGGTTCGTTTATTAATGACGGGGATTTGTGACAGTAGGTTATCCATGCGGGCATTAAACTGATTGATGTTGTATTTACAGTAGGGACGGTATAGAGATAACATGATGTAAGGAGTGCTATTCATTGTAATTTTAACTGTACATAGTTCCACTTTATCATCACATTTACAGTATTCACTTAGTAGTACACTCAGCATATTACAGTTTACATAAATTGCCACACCGCCACCTTGGGAACCATCGGACCTATGATAAGAATTGTAACCTATTTCGTGTAGGTGGACATTGTTTGGTTTCAGCCACGTTTCACTAATGCACAACATATCGGGAAGTTTCGGTAGAAATTTAAAAAGGGAAATTAGTTGATCATAGTTTATGTTTAAAGAGCGGGTATTTACTTGTAAGATATTAAAACCAATTATGCAATTTTTGGGAATTGCTGTCTTATATGAGTTGAGGTCATGGTATTTGCATATATCAACAACGTCTAAGGGGTTATACATATAATTTAATATATCACGACCTACATAACCTGTATCATGGCTGTCTTCATCAACATTGAAGTGTGTGTCAAGGAAATTGACATCAGGGAAATTCATAGGCAGGTCTTCGGGTATGGTACGTTAATGTATAAAAGTGATATATGATTAAAAAGCAGAGACTGAATAAGACTTAGAACTATAGGAACCTTGGTTATGGCTCCAGGTACAATCATAAAAAAAATATTCAAACAGACAGGGGCATCTAAGAATAAACTCTAGGAAAATCAAATGGAAATTAACTTAATTAAATTTTCAACACCAGAATGTCAACATAGTTTAGCTGGTAGTGGTAAATAGTAAGGTGTGGTGGACAAGAAGACGGGTAGGGTGTGGTGGGCATGATAGGAACTGGGGTAGAGTGAGGTAAGAAGGAACAGGGGTAGGGTGAGGCAAGAAGGAACAGGGGTAGGATAGGGTAGGGAGGAACATGGGTAGGGTGAGGTAAGAAGGAACATGGATAGAGTGAGGCCAGAAGGAACAGGGGTAGGGTGAGGCAAGAAGGAACAGGGGTAGAGTGAGGCAAGAAGGAACAGGGGTAGGGTGTGCTAGGAAGGAACGTGGGTAGGGTGAGGCAAGAATGAACATGGGTAGGGTGAGGCAAGAAAGAACAGGGGTAGGATGTGCTAGGAAGGAACAGGGGTAAGGTGAGGTAAGAAGGAACAGGGGTAGGGTGAAGTAAAAAGGAACAGGGGATGACTTCATAGTATTGGAACACTGGGTAGAAGTGGGATCAACCTTGTTTGTTCCATTTTTTCCCATTTGGATGGTATTCTATCTTGCTATGGTTATCAAATCAAGGTAGAATCGTACCTGGAACAGCCAGTATGAAGGACTGGCTGGTGAAGTAAGTATAGCGAGTGATATGACAGGGGGAAGAAGCAGAGCTAGTCCGGGTACGTCCGCTCGCCACGGCAGTCTTTACCCTCTCATGATAATGATACACATACATATACACACACACACATACACACAAACACAACACACATAGTACACCAACACCATTACTGCCATTAAGGTCCAGTGGATAGAGCATTGCACGCCATTCTGTCGTTAGCTGGTTCGAATCCTCGCTCGATCCCGGACATTTTTCACTGACACAATCGGGCAGTTATTATAGGGATGGAGATATGTGGTGTGTGAGGAATGTATACATATGTAGAGTATTGTATAGTATATACACATTTGCTATAAGTTCTTTGTGTGTCATAGTAGTAAAACTAGTGATGTATACTACAGTCAGTGAGTTGACCAACCAGTAATTGCGCGTTTTCGCGACGTTCACCGTTCCGGCCGTTCCAGCGTTCCAGGCCGGTCTGGCCTAGTCCAGACTGGACTGATGCTCGCGAACACATATAGACAGGCCCCGTCCCATTCGTCGTTCCTATTGGCTGAGGGATCAAGTGGGCGGTCCCACCGTCCTGCAAGCTATACCCCCCCCCCCAGACACACCGAAGCGTTATTAGTTTGACCTCAGGTTATAACCTTCTAGTTGGCATATGAAAGGTGAACCGTGGTCATAATTCTGTGTGAGATGAGAGTCAAGTTTATACATCTCTGGACGGAGAAAAAATCCCAGCAACACAATATTGCAAGACCTGTCGCAGCCATGTCAAACGTTTACTATATATAACCTATATAACCATAATGTATCATATATATATAGGTACTGACATCCATTACCTGGGGATTTCCGTATATAGCAGCCTTTTACTGGTGGAGCACGTGTTATGAGCCCTATTATCATGCAAGTTTTGCCTTGTGCAATTAATGTGGTCTCAATGATTCACGTTACTACTGACTGGCGCTTCTATACTTCCTTAAAATAACGTAATGGCAAAATGTTATGATAAATTAAATATCTACACAAAATATTGCCTAATTTTGCTACAATTTTTATATCGTACTTTTCAGCCTAATTTTTCATAGTCATCCCTGCTTCTTGACTTCCCGCTGTGAAGTCAAGAAGTAGGGATGACCATGAAAAATTGAATGATGAAATCTCATTACATTTACCGTCAATATCACTGTCTATAGTCGCCACTGCACTAATGTCGCAGGGGGGCATATATTACGAGTTTTAGCATCACTATAGACTTGTATGTGCCACTGAAGAGACGTGCACAGTAGTTTACATTATCTACATAATAACACTATACATGTCTTCAATGGCATATACAAGTCTGTAGTAATGCTAAAATTCGTAATATATGGCGCCTGGTGACATTAGTGCAGTGGCGACTATAGTGGTATTGACAGTACATTAATTTCTCAAGATGTTGTTTCTAGCAAATTGCGAATATTGAAATTTTTTGTGAAATTATTTTAGTCATGTGGTCGGCCATCATGGTGTTTTATGTCTTATCAGCAGCACGAGAAGCCCATGGACGTCTTCCCCGCTGACTGTAGTGTGCATGCGCCAGTTCTCCCCACACCGGGCCGAGGCGGTCCTGGTCGCTCGCCTGGACTAGTCTAGTCTTGGCCAGCCCGGACTGGTCCGCCTCGCGAAAACAGGGTCCGGCCCGGACTGAGCCAGTCTGGACCGGGCTAGAACTGTCGCGAAAACACGCAATAAGTGTGACGGAGGCAGTAGGAGGTTCCATCCGTGTAAAGCAACTTGCCGAAATTTTCTGTCGATCTTCCGCCGTCTCTCGACACGCGCACAGGAAGTAACTAGTTGACGTTGAAAGTTATGAAAGGTTCAATCAATCAATCATTGGGGACATACGCCGGGGGGCGCTTCGCCTCGCCCACCCTACGTACGACGCCACTCCCGGGGGTCACCACGCACGAGTCCCCATGCAGGCTCCTTTCCCATACCAAGCAGCTCTCGACAAGAAACATCAACTTGCCCTAGCCACGAGCCTTGTGGGCGCCCCCTTGGCCTCCTCCACGCCGGATTGCCTCTTACAGATACAGCCCGATGGGAAGGATCGGTTTCAGGGTAGCGTGCCACATGCCCGTATAGCCAAAGTTGGCGCTGACGGACTATGCAGGTAATATGCCTCGATTCAGTCTCATGGTGCAATCGCTGATTTGACACGTAATCATCCCAGCGATACCCCATGACTCTGCGAAGACACTTTTTACCAAGGCATCGATTCATCTCTTCAAGTCGCTATTTAGTGTCCCTGTCTCACAACCACAGAGTAAGACAGGGATCACAAGCGATTTGAAGATACGGATCTTTGTCCTCCTGCACACGTACAGACAATGCCAAATACTCTTGCTGAGCGAGTCCATAACACCGTGGGCTATGCCAATCCGCCGTAAGACTTCTTGACGTGACCCGCCGCCATTATGGACTGCGCTAACAAGGTATGTAAAACTTTCCAAGATCTCAATGTCCTCGCCGCACGCATGAACAGACTGTACCGTTTCATCTAGTAGGCCTCCAAACACCTGGACCTTGGTCTTAATCCAGGAGACCTCAAGTCCCAAAGACTTTGCCTCCTCGTGCAGCGCCTCGAGAGCCATCACCAGGACCTCCAGCGACTCAGCAAAAATTACTGCATGATCGGCAAACAAATATCAGTGATCTTGGTGATGCCGAGGGATGCTCCACAATGACTTTGATCCACAACTTTGTCCAATACCCAGTCCATACAAGTGTTGAAAAGCATGGCGCAAGGACGCACCCTTGCCTCACTCCTGTATTAACAGGAAATAAGCTGGATACACCTCCCCCACAGGACCCACACTTCACAGCACTCTCAGTCCCAGAGTACAGACCAGTCATCAAACCAATAGTCCTACATAAGACGTACTAGACACCTAGACGTACATAAAATCGTTTTGTGGCCTACTTGCTAGAGCTTCCTATATGTTGAACTTTCCTACGTTCACACTGTTCATAAGCAGAAAAATGTTATATATATATATATATATATATATATATATATATATATATATATATATATATATATATATATATAATATATATATATATATATATATATATATATATATATTATATATATATATATATATATATATTATATATATATATATATATATATATATATATATATAATATATAAAATATATATTATAATATATATATATATATATATATATATATATATATATATATATATATATATATATATATATATATATAATATATATATATATATATATATATTATATATATATAAAATATATATATATATATATATATATATATAATATAATATATATATATATATATATATATAATATATATATATATATTATATATATATATATATATATAATATATATATATATATATAATATATTATTATATATTATATATATATATATATTTTATATATACTAATTAATATATTCATATGATAATATATTCAAAATATTGCGTTCTAAAATATACTACCTTTTGTTTTACTTTCACGAATGATAGTTAAAAGTGTGTGATATTTGTTATAATCAATAAGGAAGGTTCTGAAAAGTTAACGCCGCCAGTTGTCTCTCGCGCTCTCACTTTTCCTTCCTGCAGTTTGAGCCTGAATCATCTTTCAATTAACGTAAATTCCCTTTGCTTCTTCGTTGCATATCAGAATTACACTTCAATACAATGACTGAAACAGTTCCTAATAAAAATGAAGTTTATCATTTTCTTTTTCTGCACTTGATGAAAATATTGGCAAAACATAGAATACTTGAAAACTCTC